>JASGXE010006877.1:0-20829 GCA_030068105.1 Sinentomon sp. SZTP_YWyxl | reverse complement strand
AAAGAAATTTAAAGTTTTAAATTCTTATACCAGATTTGGGGCAGAAAAGGGGTGGTTGTTTGGAGAAGAAAAGACGAAGGTTGTGAATTTCTCGGGAAACTGGAAGGGAGACTGAGGCTTGGTTGTTGGGGATTTGGGATTGAGAGGGTGGGATGCTTTTAATACCTGGGCGTGGAGCTTTCAGACACAGAGGATTGTCTTGCAACATTGGGTCCTTCCAAAACGCGGAAATCGCGGAATTTGCGGTCTGTGGCTGCAGTGCGAATCTGGACCTCAAAACCTCCACACCAAGCTGCCCTTATGTAATCTAAACTAACCTAACCCATTCAAACCCAACTCAACCCAACCTAACCTGCGATTCCGCGTCATTCGCTTGTTTTCACTCCAAAACTTCAGCAGCGGTGCTGATAGAATTGGGCTGGAAGGGTCTACTTACCGCTTCGGCGCGATAACTTCCAGCCCACTTCTTGAAGCACCTCCTGTTGTTTCTCTTGCTTGGAGTCCAGTCCTGAGCTTTCTCATTATTCGGCTCATGCATTTCTCGGCTGTGAACGGAGCGATTTTCTAGGTAGGAATTTTTTTCACATACATGTAGGATAGGAATTTCTCCTAAACTTGCCTCGCTTGAAAGGTGTGCAGTAGGTAGGTAGGTACTGTTCAGCAGTCAGCACCTTTATTTATTGTTGCCTTCTTTCTTTTCTTCTTATTTTTTCGCTATGGAGGAAATTATTTGCACCAAAATTATGAAAATACTTGTGTGCTAGGTGTGCTGCTTAAATTATTCCATTTGAATTGGAACTCACTTGTTTATCCGACTGAGATCTGACTTCGTTGTATTCGACGGCGAAATTTCTGAGACAAGTTTCGATGACGCTTGAAAAATGACCTGGTATGTTTACATGCTGTCAATTTTTTTTTTTTTGTTTATTTACCTACATATTTATTTATTTATTTGTTTTTTTATTGGCTTGTAAATGCTGCCATTGCAATTTGCAACTGCAACTTTGTATCCACGTCGATACTCTGCTTGCATATTTTTTCAAACTTCACTTTCTTGCACATTGCAATCCCACTTTGGGTTTGGAAATGACGTTTCGCCCAAAAATTGGGTCTCATTCGTGTCGGCGATGAGGGGTCGCGCCACTTTTTGCTGCTGGCGTTGGGACCCCGCAGTAAAAAAAAAAAAAAAAAAAATTTGCGAACCGCCATATCTTCCATTTGTCCGCGTCCGCATTTTAGTTTGTCCCTGCAACATTCAAGCAAGTCAGGGCAAAGGCAAGGAAGTTGGGTGGAATGACGAAAAGTATGGGTAAGTGGGCATTATGTCGTCCAGAAATGATGAGATGGGTGTGGAAAGGTGCTGTGGTGCCAGCTCTGACAGATGGTCAGGAGGGATCATGTTTGGGAGCGGGGGTTGAAGGCCTTCCAGACTTGGAGGGGGTGTCCTCCTTGGTGTGCGACGAAATCTCGGGCCACGACTCATCTACATGAGCAAGGTTTATGAATTAATCATTGTGTCCTTAGAATCTTCCTTTCCACCAACCATAATTATAATGTTGTATCGACCCCCAAACATTTCCCTAGATTGCTTCACTGGGATTTGCACTGAAATCCTGGGACCTTATTAAATTGGCTCACTTAGTGATCGCCGTGAACTAAAATCCAACTTAGTGGAGGTTAAGTTCACTGGCTGCTATCAAATTGTCGCACTTAACTTTCCCGTGCACTGAACCTCCACTGAAAAATTAAGTTCAGTTTGACAGATCACCCATCTATGCCAATGCAAAAGTTTAGTGGAGGTTAAGGCCGCTGCAGGGCACCCCTAACCTCCACTAAAATACGTGAAAGCTGCAAAATTTCCATTGTTGGCACTTTCAATGTATGTTTTTGGTGGTAATTATTTTGAATTTATTTGAGCACCTGAAATGTGTTGTTTGCATTTCGTTTTCATTTATGAGAATTTATTGTGTTTTTTGTCTGTGATGTTATGCACAGACAAAATAGTCTTTCGGCCTTTTTGGCTTTACAGGCTTTCGGCAAATTGAACTTTGAGTAGACGTTGCGACATTCCTCGTTCTCATGAGGTGAGATTGCAATTATACAATACAGTAGATTATTTTAGTCGTGCACATGCTGCGAGCTTTTGGTCGCAAAAATTGCAACGCCAATCAAAACCATCAATTGATTTGTTGGATTTTTTGCTCATTTTTCAATCATTTGGTTGTTGTGTGTGCTTGCTTCTGTGTACAGGGCGTTGAAGAGGCGTCGCACTGGATGTGGTCAATATTTGCTTGGGAAATACAAAAAACTTCACTTTGTCCCGTCATCATAATTCGGCTCTCGATCAGTACGCAAGGCGGAATGGGTCTTTGCTTTCTGACAAAAAGTGGATGTGAACCTCTGTCAGGGAGAAATGCGATGTTGTAAAAAAAGTGTCAGGAATTCAGTCATAACGAAAGAAATGCGCATTTGTAGTTCAACTAAGGAGACGACTGGAGGCGAGTAGACGTAACGTTCCGTCAATTCCCAGACAGAATATTCCATGATTTTCAAATCTGAGGAAGGATACGTCCACTCCACGTCGCCTCCGTAGCCAATCTATCTGCCTGGGAAATTCGCATGTTGCCATTGTCTGACGAGGCCGCAACAATCGGCGCGACACGAGAACATCATGCATGACAGTTACCTTTGCGCTTGTGAGCTTTCTTTGCCACTTTTCGTGGCCCAACCAAAAGAGGCCTTGCTAATGCTCAACCTAAATGGGCATGGATGATGGGCCCGGACAACAGGCTCACCCTGTCCTTGTTCGATGAACGGAATGACATGAGGTCACCTGGCATGGAATCATATCAGAATAGCAAAAGCACAATCGAAAAAAAAAAATCAAAAAAAAAAAAAAAAAGAAAGAAAGCGGCAGAAAGCAAATCCACGGCCGAATGAATTGCTCTTTCCGGCATTGCAAAAATTCGGGATCGAACAAAAAATGTCGGCACAAATAAGTGCAAATATCCAGCAAAAAAGCTCCCCGTATTTGGAGCTTTTGCGATTCAAGCTGACGGTTGAGATTTTTATGACTTTCTTATTCATGCTATTGAATTACAAATGTGTAGTTTTTTGTCTGTAGTTGTCAGCTTTTGCGACTCATTTTTGCGCCGAATTTAAGTGTGTGATGTTTGGGTGGCGCAATCTTGTGTTTGAAATTTCTCGGGAAAATTCTACTTGGTAAATTTCCCGCAAACGTTTCCTGAAAAATTTCGCAATTTTCCTGGAAATTTCCCTCTCTTCGCAAACTTTAACTCTGCAGTTTTGGCACCGGTTATAGAACTGCATTGCATTATGGAATGCACTGATATTTTACGCGATGTTCTCAAAAACGGCGTTTGAATCACAGAAAATGGCAGGGTAGGTTAGGTTACGTCAGGTTTGGTTTCATTCTTGGTGAATCTTTTTTTAAACCCAACGTTTTTTTTTTTTTTTCTGTTTTTTGGCCTCAATATATTTACAGGCCATTGTTTTTTTTTTGTTTTAGTTTTTTCAATTGTTTTCAATATTATTCAAATGCCATAAATTATCACTGATCATTGCCACAATTTAGCCATGAAAAAAAATGATTCAAGGTAAGAACCATAAGTGCGAATAATCATATGAGTAACCAAGAATTATTGGTTACCTGCTCTTTCTTTATTTTTATTTTTCTTCTGCTACCTTCTAGGCAGTTTTGATGTTAAAATTCTTGTGTTTCTTAGTTGTTGATTTGCATTTGCTAAATTATTGGTTCTTTTGGATGAAATGAATAATGATATGGTCCAAGCAAAGATATTCATTGTTGTTCATTTATTAGGTAGCCAGTTATGTTTTGGTCTCCTGAACCTGTTACCAACTCGGTCAAGTATTCCCACTCACCATTCCGAAGTTTAGGAAAGCCATTTGGCTTTTAAACCTCCCATTACCTGTATGGGTATGGCAATTAGGTGCCCATGTGTACCAGCTGGCTGTTAATGCTTCTCACTGCATTTGATTTGCCAGGTTTTGTGATTCGACTGTTACTCAATGGCTGTTAATGAAATTTTGCCTAGGGAAGGAAGGAAGGGAATGAAGGGACTAGGATGGGGAACAGAGGTTGCATCGGTAGGTAGCAACTAGCATCTGATTGCTTATACCATAATCGTAAATTAGTGCTTGCATGTGACACCTCTTGCTTTCCCCTTCCTGTTCCTTTTATTTCTTTTCTCTGCTTTTAAACCTGCTACTGTAAATTTAAAGCCCTACTTTGGGCTTCCATTTACTGGGTTTTCCAATTACAATGCATTTGATAAGTCTCGTTTTAAGTCGTCTGACCAACCAGTTAAGAAAGTTGCTGGAAATCCTTCCAGGTGGGTACCTGTGTAGGTGCCTACCTAGGTGGGTAAATAGATAGGTGCCTACCTGGGTAGTTGCCTACCTACCTGCCTTGTACCTACTGAAAATCTCTCTGAATAGGTATTTCTCGTTCCACTTGGGGATGTGAGCCGAGACTGCTCCCAAGCTCAGAGGGAATTCAGAATTCTTTTTTAACAATGAAAACTCGGTCGAGAACTTAATTCTCGGCATGGAAATTAAAGTTTTTCTGTGCACTTAAATGGAAGAGTGTTAAGAGTTCTCTGTTTATGTCTTCGGGTGGAGCGGGGTGTAGGTAGAGTTCCTCCCACTATCCAGTTTGTTCTTTTCCAGATTGATACTGTATGTAGGTAGGTGGTTTCATTGTCATGTTCTTTACTGATATTTGTATTCTTATTTCTTCTTCCAAACTTGCGTTGTGCTGCTCCTTGCAATGCAACACCTTCAAATTTTAATCTAGGGCAAACTATTTGTGATTTCTGACTTTGTTTCGAGTTTGGTGAACTGCTTCTTACATCACATCATACTGTCCATTTTTAAATCAACTGGATGCTGCAAAATTTCGGCACCTTGACATCGTCATTGATTCCTGATGGATGAATGCTGCATGCATCGATCACCACAAACGTAAGTTTGGTTTGATTGTCCATATTGTTTACAATACTTGTAACTTTCACCAATTAGGTACATTTCTCCCTGGCATTTCATGATTATACTTGAGTTGAAATTTATAAATTATTGTGTGCACTGGACAACTTTCTTATTCTCCCATTAAAATTAAATAGAAAAAAAAAAAAAAAAAAAAAAGATGTAGCAACCAAACTTAGAGTTGTGATGACATGCTCCATGCAACAATCCTCATCAGCAGTAGCAGACAGCATAAGGATGAGATGACCACCAACATTATCAAAAGAGCCAGGCCAGAATAATGCAGTGGTTTTAATGCACTACCACAGAAGACAAGGCACTCCTAACCGATAGCATCATCAATGAATATTTCACCAATGTGAAGGCCCTAATAAAACAATGAGGAAGTGTTGCAAGGAGCAGCACAACCATAAGTTTGGAATAGAAAGAATACATCATGAGCATTGAATGCAACAAACCGAACACAATAATTTGTATGTAGAGTATGCAAAATTTTAGGAGTTATTGACTCTGTGAGAAGCAACTGTTGTTGTTTTTTCCTGACTGATGTGCCTGCCTATGTGAGATAATGGCACAGAAGCCAAATGGCTTCCTTATGGGAGACAAAAAAGTGAGAGGGAAGGAGAAGCAAGTTTGCTCTGCTGCTGGAGACTCAAGGCCGTATTTACGATTTTGTGTTCAATATATCCCAGCCTTAGAAGACATCGGGATAATTGAGCCTAGGTACCAAAGTTGCCATGTTAATGGGCCTACCTAACTAACCAACATGAAGCATCAGCCATACCATGCACGGATGAACTCAGAGAACCCAAGTCGGAATAATCTATTCCACCTACATCACATCTGCAAGCAACGCTTTGTGATACCCATTAAGGTTGGGTAGGTATAGATCGATTCAGGAATCTTGATATTCAAACATGAATTGCTCATGGACCAACGTTGCGTTAAAAGGTTAGGTTTGGTAAAGTTTGCCAAAACCTTACCAATCCTAACCTATGCTCCTTGACAAGAAAACAAAACCTCTTGGTACGTTTTTGAGCGGGGACGCGGCGACTCCCTTGAAATCCCTGGGAGTCGCGGCCTCTTCCCCGCTCAAAAACGAAACGATGCTGCCATGTCGCGCTGTCTCTGTTCATAAAATTGCCAAATGGTGTTCAAACTCAACGATTTTGGTATTTTTGGAAACTAGAAGGCTTCCTCTACAACTCTTCTGGAGGTCGTAACCATGTTGTAACGGAAAAAATTGCACAATCTTTGAAAATACCTGGCAGGAACCCGGAATTTTACAACACGGAAATTTGAGCACTTTTGTTACTCAAATGGTTTAAGAGTTTTACCCGACGAAAGGTTGGGATCATTATGCATGTGTGGAATCGCTCATTTTTCAGCTTTGCATCACAGCAAGCCGCATCAAAAACCGCCGCTTTGTTCGGGCGAAATTTAACTTTCTGTGGGTATCGCACCGCGGTCCGCCATTCACTCGCATGTCTTTCGTAGCGCACTCCGCCTTGATACGCCGCAACACCGCAATGCACTTGTGCCACGCAAATCCCGGAGTTCGCTTGTTCTTTTCACACCTTGGCTGCAGCCTCAACAGAGATTTTTCTTTGCCCTTTTTAAGAGTGAAGGGGTCATCCTAGCGAAAATGACCCCTATATAAAATGACTTGCGCCGAATTTTTGACATTTTTTGAGACCATTCACAGCTTCCAACTCGCAGGGAGTGTCGAGATATTTATTATTTCTGAAAACTGAATTTTATGACCATATATGGTATCACCTCGGCGGCCGACAATCACGAATTGAAGTGTCTATTAAGTGGAGGTTAAGTTCACGAGAATTTAAGTGCGACGAATTTGATTGGACTTAAAAAAATCTTAACCTGGCCTCAAACTTAAAAAATAAGGTGGACTAAACTTTTAAGTTCACGGGATTTTAAGTGAGCCAATTTAATAAGGTCCCTGAACTCCATTTCCCCCATGTTTCGTGCCCACCCTGTTGGTAATCTTCCAGTGTTTCTTTTGGGCGATTTCAATATTAATGCTCCAGCCTCAGGATCAGAGATTTTCCCTGATGGGTTACAAAGGCTACCTAGTTGATAGGCTCTCCCTTCAACAGGTTGTTGATTTTATAACTCGGCCAAGGAGCTCCATCCACTCAGAGAGTGAGGGTTCCACCATTGACTTGATATTCCACTCCCACTGCTCAAAATCTGAGCTTCGGCAGATCCATCCCTTGGCTGGTCTTGACAAAGTCTCAATACCTATTCTTCTCTCTAAGCTATCTAGGCTGATAATTCCTGAAAATCTTTTCCTGTGGCTCTCAAATTTTATCTCTGACAGGCAGTTCCAGGTTCTCATTTGCAACGATCTGTCAGAGGCCCACCCACTCACTTGTGGCATTCCTCAAGGCTCAGTGTGTGGCCCTCTCCTCTTTCTCATTTATATTAATGACATTGCAGATAATATCATCTCCAACATCAGGTTGTTTGCAGATGATATAGTCCTCTACAGAGTTATCAGGTCTCCAGATGATTCCAAAGCCCTTCAGGATGACCTAGATTCCATAGTCAAATGGTGTGATGAGAATCAAATGAGTATGAATGTCGCAAAGACATCTGTTATGTCATTTGCTTCATCTACCTACACAGCCCTCCATCTCAGATTATTTCATTGGTCCCTCTTTGTTGTTTCGCCCAGACAATATCAAATACCTTGGCATTCATTTCAATGCTGCCCTGAACTGGGGACCTCATATAAGTCAGATGGTAAAACGGGCATCAAATCAACTGAAATTTCTTATCCGACACTATTCCCACGCCTCCAGAAAGGTAAAGGAAATACTCTACTTCTCATTGGTTCGCTCCATCTTAGAATATTCAACAACGACCTGAGATCCTCATCTTCAGTGCCACATTGATGCACTTGAAGCTGTCCAACGCAGGGCAGTGAGGTTTGTTTCTGGGGACTTCTCCTTTCACTCCAGTGTGACATTGCTCAGGGAAGAGCTGGGCTGGGAATCCCTTGCTAAGAGGAGAAAGCTCAGGGGTGTTTCAATTTTTCGAAATGTGTCCGTGGTGAGGGAGGATGGGCAGGATGCTGTTGCACCCTGGTCAAAAACACAGGGTCGACGAGGGCCAGTGACCTCGTTTCATTTATTCCACCTTCCCTTTCCAAAAATGTCTCTAGGTTTTCCTTCCTAAACAACTACGTGTTTCTCTGGAACAAACTTGGCATTTCTCATGACATGCTAAACCTATCAGAGGCTAATTTTTTATCCGTCATAAAGCCAAAACTCAATTAATCGCCCTAGTAGGTAGGCCTAAGTAATAGGTAGTAGGTAGGCCTAGGTAGGTATATATGTTTCTTGGATCATGCCCCCATTTCGTTCAGGGATGGGATGGGCAAGGTAGGGTACCTTAGAGGGGGGGTAGAGAGGTCTACGACGGGGGGGGGGGGGGGTAGGGCACCGAAAGTGCAGGGGGTCTGGGGGGCTGTGCCCCCCAGCGGGGGTCCAGGGGGCAGCACCCCCGGCAGGGGGTTTGGGGGACAGCGTCCCCAAAAAGCTGCAGCTTTTTTGAAAAATTAGGGGTCCTCAGATGCCATTTTACGACATTTCAGGTCCTTTTTTTCCTATCCTGGAGGGTTTGCAGTCGCAATAGATGGAGCAAGGAAATAACTGTCAGGCACGACTTTCTGGATGAGTTTTTTTTTTTCATTTTACCATTTTCTGTAAATCAAAACAGAAAGTACAAAAGAAACAGAATGTAGCTATTGAAGTCCTGGGGTGTGCAGGGCACACACCAGGACTTCGGCCAAGGGTCCCCTCGGAAAAAGGCTAGGGGGTAACATCGGCCGAAGGTCGAGGTTACCCCCCTAGCCTTTTTCCGGCAGGGGAATCAAAAAGGAAGTAGGTAGGTACAAAAGAAACAATGTTGCTATTGAAGTCCTTCCTGGTGTGTGCAGGACACACGAGGACTTTGGCCAAAGGTACCCTTGGAGAAAGGTTAGGGGGTAACCTGAGCCAAAGGCCGAGGTTACCCCCCCTGGCCTTTTTCCGGCAGGGGAATCAAAAAGGAAGTCGGTACAAAAGAAACAGAATGTTGCTATTGAAGTCCTTCCTGGTGTGTGCAGGACACACGAGGACTTTGGCCAAAGGTACCCTTGGAGAAAGGTTAGGGGGTAACCTGAGCCAAAGGCCGAGGTTACCCCCCTGGCCTTTTTCCGGCAGGGGAATCAAAAAGGAAGTCGGTACAAAAGAAACAGAATGTTGCAATTGAAGTCCTTCCTGGTGTGTGCAGGGCACACACCACTGTTTTAATTAATTAATTTGACAATTAATTAATTTTAAAATCATGCAACATAAAAACCAAGGTCAGAGCAATAAAATAAAACAAACAAGTAAAAAATGCAACTCACATTATGGTATTGGTAAGATGGTGAAAGCATCAGTGGTGGATGATGACGAAAACAAGCCACAACACAACGGCCGGGACAAAAAAGCAAAAGCCGTGATAAAAAATCAGAAACAATGCTAGGTAACATGGAAAGAAGGAAAAGGGAGAAAAAATAACAAATTAGTTTTTGAGTGTGTGGCCATTTAAGAGAATAATTTAGAAGGGCGGACTAAGAACCTGACCTAGCCCTAACAATGTTTATTGCCTAAGTGTGTCTAGTTTTAATGGATTTGAAAAAAATTGGTGTGGGGACAAAAGCTTCGGGGGATGAAACTTAGCGAGCTAAATTTTCAAGTTTAAGGGCTTGTCCAGCAAGCTCCTGGAATTTAACATGGGACAGAGAGATAACATCTTTTGGCAATTTTAATCGATTCCAGAGAAACAAAGTCCTAACAAATGGCGAGAAACGCTCAACATTCCTTGATGTAACAGGTATTTGAAAGGAGGACACATCACTGGAACGTAGCGAATTCAAAACAGGCACTATTTTCCATGCACATTCTGCCCACCCACCAAGTCTGTTTAGTATCGAGTGGAAAACTGAGAGGCAATGTAGCTGTCTTCGGTACTCCAAGGAGTCCCATCCCAATTCAGAAATCATTTCAGAAACACTCTCATGCCAATCAAATCTACCCAAGACAAATCGTGCACCCTTGCGTTGAATGGCTTCCAACTGATCAATTCGGGAAAGTTGATAAGGGTCCCAGACAGCACTTGCATATTCAACAATTGATCTAACGGTTGAGAAATAGAGTATGGTTTTAACTTTTCTACTGGATGCAGAGTAATTCCGGATTAGAAAGCTAAGCTGAGTGCGTGCACGACGCACGATATCATCAATGTGCATTCCCCAGGAAAGGTTTTTAGTGAAGGAAGGACTTTGACAGCAACATTCTAGGGTGGGGGGTAGGGGGGGTAACCTCGGCCAAAGGCAGAGGTTACCCCCCTAGCCTTTTTCCGGCAGTGGAATCAAAACAGAAAGTACAAAGAAACAATGTTGCTCCTATTGAAGTCCTGGTGTGTGCCCTGCACACACACCAGGACTCTTTTCCGACGGTACCCTTGGCCTTCGGCCAAGGGTACCGTCGGAAAAAGGCTTGGGGGGGGGTAACCTCGGCCGAAGGCCAGGGGGGTAACCCCCCTACCCCCCCCCCCTATGCCCAACCCTGATTTCGTTTCCTTGGAGATATTATGCTAATTGTGCCTTTTCCTTTTTTTTTCCATGTTTTCATGCACTAAAAATGAGGTACCTACCGAAATTGATATATTTGTAACCAAATTGATTTCTTGTTGTTGTGCTATCTATTCATCCGAGCCTGCTGTCAAACTGTCACCATCTGGACAATGCCATGCTGGAATCTTCACTTCGCCTGACCTGGTTCGTGTTCTTTTATTTTTATTTTTCTGGCCACATTTCTTGACAATACCCGCCATGGGTTTCTAAAACTGTACCACAATCTCTCTGCACCGATGGTTTGCACTTGAAACCATGTTTTCTTTTTTAATGCCGATCGCGACAGCGTCTTATCTACACACAAAAAAGATACATGCTGCCTCGGTGAAAGAACACGACGACTTGATTGTTGTCGTGGTAATTGCCGAGGCAAAAAAATGATGCATGTCTGACCAGGGTTTACCACGTCCAATGGCTTTTACTGCCTGTGGCCCCCAACATAGTAAATAAAAAAAATAGTTTAGTGACCACTTGATGATATTTGCTGAATTTTCAGTTGACTGTGCTTCCCCTCCTTCTTTGCCTTCAACCCCAGTTAGAAATAGGGCCACCTTAAATTTTAATGCTTACGACAAGATGGCTGTGGACAGGTTTCTAAACTTTGCATTGCTAGACTTTGGAGGCACTTGTTTCAAAGTGGATGAGCTTTGGGCTGAGTTTAAATCACTGTGTTGCTTTGTGATAGAAAAGTTTATACCAAAGAAAAAGATCATAACTTTTGAACAGTGTCCAGAGAGATGTTGGTTTGAGGGCCATGGGGGGAAATAGGCTGGTTGGGTTGGATGGAAAGTGGGCATGTGCAAGTTTTGAGTCGAGAGAAGCTAGAACTAAGATTGGATACCTACTTGGCAAGGCTGCAATACATGGATCGGGACCGGTTTGCGAAGAAGGTTTTCATGCATGTGCAGGCAATGAGTAGTGGAACATCATGGCAAAAACGGATTCGTCAAATTGAAAGATGAAAGGTGGAAGGGTACATTAGGGTGGGGCAGGTACATGGATCTGGAATCCGAGAAAGATTGTGTACGCACTACGCAGAGAAAGGAGAGAGATTGAACAGGAGCAATGGCATCGGTGGAGAAGGGAAGTGTGACAAAAAAGCTCACTGACAGGGTATTCTGCAAAGGATCAAATGAGTTTGGATGGAATATATGATGGTTCTTTTGGCAGCGACTTGTTGTTTCGGGCAAGGGTGGGTGCTCTAGAAACTGCGAGACGGTTGCATTGGGTGGATGGGAAGGAGGAATGCAGGCTCTGTGGGGCAGAGTCAGAGGACTTGTGCCACATATTCCTGTGTTGCAAGTCAATGATTGAAGAGAGACGTTTTTTCTGGGTGGATGGATGTGGACAGGGGTGTTCACAAAGAGCAGGAATGGGCGCTTGTTCGTGAGCGACTGGGAATAGAGAGGGAGAAGGAATCAGACCACTGACCAGTGGGTGGAACATGCGAAGCAATATCTTGTGAAGTGGAAGGGAAAGGTTTCTGCTGCCTAGGAAGGAGTGAGGGTGGTTGGAGATTTTGTTTCTCTTTGTCTATTTTTCGGATCCGATCTGGTGCATTGCCACGGGGTTGATATACATGAGGTTTGGGAAAGGGTCGGGTACCCACGCCCAGACCTAAGACGGCGGCCCATGCTGGCGGCCCCCCACTGCGTAGTCAGTGCAAAACCTTTCTCACGGTATTCCCTAAAATATGGATACCTGGACACCTGGATACCCAAATGGATACCCCCACAAATAGGTTAGGTTTGGGCAGCAGAGGTTAGGTTAGGTTTGGATAGGATAGTTTAGCATAGGATATGTTAGGTTAGGTTGGTTTGGATGGGTTAGGTTGGGTTAGAAGGGTATCCAAGGAGGTATCCAGTTGGGTATCCAGGTATCCACATTTTAGGGACCACCCTTTTTCACGCAGCTGGGAAGAGGGAGTGTGCGTACTGCTGGCGAACACCGCTGGTGCTTCCGTGACTCCCTGCGCTAGTTAACCGAGCTTATGCCGGACAGCGCTCTCGCCGCATGACTGACACAAGGCGAACCATTCCCCCGTTGTTGTGCACTGGAAAGGGGAAGTTCTCATCATTATTTCATTTAGGGCCTAATTCACTTTCTTGCATCTCTTTTCTTTCTTGTATTTCTTTATGTCATCTTTATTTCTTTTCTTTTTATTCTTTTTAAAAGCTGCCTCTTTTCACTTTTGAAGTTGCTTTGCTTCCTTCCTTCATCCTTTTTTTCTCTTTCTTTTTTTTTCTCCTGTTTTAGAATGTCAAGGTGAGGTGAGCAGTTGGATGAACTGTGGTAAGGGATGTCTGATGAACTCAGGAGATGACACGGAATGAAGGACGAAGGAGGTGTGGGTAATGACGGTAACCAAGCCCAAAGGATGATTGATATGAATCTGAGCCAATGATGAAGGATTTGTGGCATCACTGCAGTGTGTGGGTGGACTGACCAGGTGGAATGGAGGAGGCTGGATCGTTCCCTTGGAATGGACTTATTTGGTAGAAGGGAAGTTGTTCTTTTTGTTTTGTTTTTATCATTTCTGTCGGTTGTTTCTTCTTCTTAAGGTCTGGCGAAAAGAAGCCGTAAACCTTACTTGAGTCTTGAGTCGACACTGGCAAAAAGAAGCCACAGCCCGCAAACCTCACTTGACTCTTGAGTCGACAAATCAGTGTTGCCAATTCGAGCAGTGTTGTTCTTTTCATTTTGGGCGGAGAATTTTTGGGTTTTTCTCGGGTTTTTCTACTTTCCCTCCCATGTCCCACTTTTTTTCTTTTGCGTGCATTTTTGCAATTTTTACTTGTTTTTTGGGAAGGGAAGAAAGGAACACAAATTTTATAGTTTGCTTTGACTTTGATCTTGCTGCCAAAATAGTCCAGTGTTGCACCTACCTGTCGTATGCTCCTGCTCTTATCTATGTCGAATGCACTAACGAAGCCAACTCTTGGTAGTCAGTTCAAGAAGGAAAGAACTGGGTATCTATGGTAGTGTAATCACAGAGTTGATTTATTGATTCGAAAAAATAATCGCTGATCACATGCCTCAATTTCCTGTTATGATTTGTTTGACTTTTGTCGCGGGTGTGAAACTTTTTTGGTTATTGATCAGTCACCCGGGGAAAATTTCCTGTAATGGCGCACCTGCATGCCTCCAACGATCCTTGTTCCTTGGGCGACAGTCATTGGCAAATACGAGCACAGTCATCAATAGAAACTTCTTCGGTTTGTTTACAAAGCGGCCTTTTAAACACGTGAATTTGAGCACATGCATTCAAAAATGATAGAAAGGTGTGAACACAGGAAATGTCAAATGGTCAAGGGTCCGTCGCTCTATTGTTGCCCCTAGAGTCTCTCTATTTCCTCATGCCAAAACGCTGCGTCACGAAATTTCTTCGACTCGCAATTCGCTGCACTGCAACCGCTTTCTGTGAGGCACCTGGAGTGACTGATGCTGGACCTTTTGCTGGGCAATCTTTAGTACAAGGGTTGATTATTCACAAAAATGTGAAAGACAACCCCTACACACGCCTGCGACAACGGAGACAAAAGATGAACATATTATAACAGGAAATTGGGGCATGTGATCAGCGAATAAAGTAAATCAATTAATTATCAAATCCGTGATAACTGGCTTATTTTTTCAATCTTAAAAAAAGATTTTGGATTTTTGTTGAAACGGCGAAAAGGAACATATTGATTGTGTTCAGTTTTCTGTTTGGTTTATTCAACAATGCAATTGGGCCAAATTTAGGGACTCATGAAAATTTAGGGTAAAAATAGGGTTTTTCCACACTTGAAATAGGGCAAAATGAAACAAGTGTTGGAACAACACTGAATTCGAGAGATTTGTCCCTTTTTGTGGGATTTTTTGGCCTTCTGAGGGATTGATAAGGGATTTTGTATTTTGAGGGATTTTTGGGACTTCGCGAGAAAAACTGAAAATTGAGTCCCAAACTCCTCCAACAACCGCAATAATGTCGCTTCATGTGAAGATGTTTTCGTGTATTTCGCAAATTTCCATCGAATCGGTCGAATCGAATGTGCCTCGCCGTCGGCTCGACTGCGTCTGCTTTGCTCGCGAATTTTCTTCTTTTTTGCCACTTTTGAAAATAGAAGAAAACGAAAAGTGCAAGTAAATTTGTGCCTTGTGCTTTGCGCCGTTGGCCCAGTGGCCAGCACATGGAGACTTCCGGCCGAATGCACCAATACGACTAATGCTAAGCTCAGACTAATCTTGAACTTAAGTGCCAATTTCCATTGCGTCAACATTTAGGCTTACTGGGAGTTCGACCTAAGACTTAGGATTAGGGATAGTCGCTTCTTAGGGCTAAGCTTAGCATTAGCATTAGCCAAAGTGCTAGGCATTGCACCATTTGCATTGCACCAACTTAAGATGCAACTCAAGTGAGAGCTGAGTGGTATCTTAGCATTAGTGCTAGGTTGGTCCAGATCAGACTTAGCTTACCTTTTGA
Source organism: Sinentomon sp. SZTP_YWyxl (assembly GCA_030068105.1). Lineage (NCBI taxonomy): Eukaryota > Metazoa > Arthropoda > Protura > Sinentomata > Sinentomidae > Sinentomon > Sinentomon sp. SZTP_YWyxl. Next base: position 5,650 of record JASGXE010006877.1, on the reverse strand, counting down.
CGTGCGATGAGCGGATTCCTTTCCGTTTTCTGTTATTGCAAGCAAGGTTGAGCATTCGCATCCTGCATTTTGAAACATCGGAGGCGTGATGGAACAGTTTCTGGCGAAGTATGACCGCTTTTTTCCTTCCGTCAAAAAATATTTCCGTTTCATTTATATTTATATTTGCCATGAAAGAAAGAAAAAATATATATTTCGGACCGGTTGCGTCCCGAAATTTCGGATAAAGGTTTTCCAAAATTTTGGAACAATGTTCTCCGAGATTCCGGATTTGTTTTTTCGAAATTTCGCATTTATTTTCCTGGTATTTCGGATAACTTTTTCCGAACTTTTGATTATTTTTTGAGAAATTTCGTCTTCGTTTTTCCAAAATTTTTATTTTTTATTTTTGGGAAATTTGTATTTCCTTCCAGGAAAATTCGGACTATTTTTACCGAAATTCCAAATTGATTTTTCTGAACTAACGGACAAAAAACCCAAATTTTTGAAAAAAATAAATCCGAAATACATGTGTGGAAAATAAATCCAAAATTTCAGAAAAATCCGAAATACCTGAAAAAATGATTGAATTTCGGAAAAATTAACACAAAGGTTTGGACAAATAGACGCAAAATTTCGGAGAAAATATCCAAAATTTCAGAAAAAAATCAGAAAATGAATGCATGATTTCGGAAACATCAATACAAAAATTTGGAAAAATAAAATAAATCCAAAATTTCCGGCAAATAAAATGAAATTTTGGAAAAATCCGAAATAAATTTTGGACAAAACTGACCCCAATCGGGAAACAGAAAAGATGTTCAATATCCAGGAACTTTTAGAAATTCCGAAAGATCGGTATCCCAAAAAGTCGGAAATTTCCGAACAACTTCGGAATTCCGAAAAGCTGGACTTGTTGGTACCGAAACTCCGAAACTATCGGAAGTGCGAAAATATTCTATTCCTGTGCGTTTTCGAAGTTCCTGAAGGGCCGATTTTTTCCTTCAGGTAATTTCCTGAAAGATCTGAATTTCCACGTACAAAATTCAAAAATTGTGCACTGTATTACCGAGATTCCGGCATAAATTCCGACCGCAGCTATTTCCGACACCGAATGTCGTTCCGGTTCCGAAACAAGTTCCGATCCGAAACATTCCGGTTCCGTTCCGACCTCACGAAGTTCCGCCCCGATTCCGACTCCACTGCAAATTTCCATTTCCGCTCATCTCTGGAATTCATGCGCGAATAAGAAATTTGTTCCGTCGTCCTCAACTGACTAACTTGTTCACCAATGAGGTATCTATACAAACTCGTTTTCATGCAACACCCCCACGCCCCATTTCGGTGTCGTCATAATAATTATGGTGCCGTTCGCACTGTCTTCTCACTTTTCGTTTGCAGCATGTTGAATCAGATCGTGGTCGAATGCGCACCGTCTTGATTTGCGAAAAATATTGAAATTTATGAAGCTTTGATCTGACAGTAAATTTTGTTGTGGCAGTTCTCGGCATCTCGGCTGGCAATGCAGAAAGATCCTCTCAACATTTATTTTTCTTCGTCCTTTTTGAGGGTGAAGGAGTCGTCTTAGCGAAATTATCGCCTCTACATGAGCGCATCTCCTGAATTTTTGGCGTCTTTAGAGACCATTATAGCAGCTCAACTCGCAGCCAGTGTCGAGATATTGCCAGAAACAAAATTTCGAAAGAAGCTCCATATAGCAAAGCATTGCAACTCCTGACAGAAGGCAGATCAGTTAGCACTTCGCTCGTGCTTAGCTACCACTTAGCTAAGACTTAGCTAAGATGTAACTCAGCTACCACTTATTGTTGGTGCAATGCTTTGTGACTAGCGCTTAGCTGTCACTTCGCTATCACTTAGCCAAGTGTTAGTTTCAGGGTGGGCTTAGGCTTATTGGTGCATTCGGCCGTTCGAGTCCTTTCCAAAAAAACTTTTTATTTTTAGAAACATAAAAATGTGACATCTTGGCACTTGGCAGGCAACAACCAGAGGTGGGGACAGTGATCACAATAGGTCCATTCATTTATTTTTGTGGAAATGAAGAAGCAAGTGGGAGCGCCCCGTCCAGTGAACTGTTTCATTCATTCATATCAGCAGTCACTCTATTTCCTCACTTGACAGTTTGTTGGTTGCCCTTCCTGCCTTCATATATGAAGGCAGAAGGTACACGTAGGTATGACAATTTAATTTTTGTTAAATTGCAGAATGTTTCTTAGAAATTCTGGGAATTGTGGAATAGGCAGCGGCTAAACTCTACTTGGCATCAAAATTGATAGCATTAGATTTCGTTCTGACATTGAGTCTACGTCTCTACATATCTTATTTGAGTCCACATAATCTCTTACGCACCTTCCACCCGAAGTGTTATGCAATTGGGACCTGTTGTTTATTGTTTGCAAGAACACAAGTGACAGGACAGAAGTTTCTGTCAGCAGGTTGAAGGTTTCCAGTTTTAAATTTAAGCAAAGTTTCCCATTCTTCACGAGGTTGAACATTTTTGATGAATCTAATAAAAGCGAATGGAAGCCTTTTTGCACATTCTTGTCCCCAAAATCACATTTCTGAGCAGCCTGAGAGTGCTACATTTCCAAAAATTTCTTGAGCTCGTGGGACGCTGTCCCCCGCACCCCCTGCCAAGGCGCTGCCCCTCGGAACCCCGCTGGGGCTAACCTCGCCCCAGACCCCGGGTTGGTGGCCTTCGGCCACATTTCGCATAAAATATTGATCGAGGGATTTTTTGGGGTTTTGAGGGATTTTTTGACCCCTCGAAAGGGATATTCTCATCCCTGTCTCTTGCAACACTGCGACAAATTTTCGCTGGTTGATTGCGAGGCTGCCTGCGTGACTGTCTGCGGAAGAAAAGATGAGTTTGTTTTCATTTTTGCTTGTTTTGTTTTTGTTTTGTTTTATTTTATTTTTTATTTTTTGCTTGCTTTTTTGGAACCTTTTAATACCCCTTTTTTCCGGGGAAAACCAATAGCCTTTTTGAAGGCTGTGAAGTGCACCGGCGGGTGCGTGCGTGGACAGCAGCGAATATAATGAAGGAACACTGCGGAAAGTGTAAGAAGGTGGTGAGTGGTGAGATGAGGCTGTTGGGTGCAAGCTGTGTGAGGTTTGGGTGCACTGTCTCTGTGCGGGCTTGGATGAAGCAGAGTAGGCCTATGGAATTTTGAAGCGGGAAGACGTGTGGTACGTATGTGAAAAATGTCTGGCAATGAAATGGACTTGCGAGGGGAAAGGAAAGGGACGAAAAGGAGGGGGTGCTGGAACAGCGACATCTTGAGATGGCAATGTGGGAATGGCTGACAGAGAAGATTTGCAAAATGTGGTGCGCGAAGAGCTTGGGGTGCTGAGAAATGAAATGGCTCGGAACGCTACACTTTTGGATGAGGGGAGAAGTCAGGCTGAGGATTTGTGCAGGCAGGTGAGGGAGTGTCTGGAGCGGAAAGAGGTGGAAGCAGCTACTTTGAGGGTTGAATTGGCACGGCATGAAGGCGTAGTTGATGGATCGGGGATGGGTGAGGGTAAGGGCGATGCAGTTGGTGGATCGGGGATAGGTGAGGGTGAGGGTGAAGTGGGTTCTAGATCTCAGAAAGAGGATTGCAACAGACCTGAAGGAAGTGAACCTAAAAAGTCGGTGGGGAACGTGTCCCTGAAAACCGGACAGCCGGACAGGACTGCCGGACAGGACCTCCGGACTGACCCGGACGGGTTAGGTTAGATTAGGTAAGGATAGTGGTTAGGATAGTCTATCCTAACCTAATCTAACCTAACCCGTCGGCGTTCCGGCGGTCCTGTCCGGTTTTCAGGGACCACCCTTTGTGGATGCAGGCTGGAGAGACAGAGACTGGCGGGATGATGAAATTAGGGAAGCAGTTAGAGAGAGGAGAATAGCAAGCAGACATTGCCGGCATGCAGGCAGTGTTGGACAGCGGGAAAAATTGGATGCCTGCAGAGAAAGAGTGAATGTGTTGAAAAGGAAAAAACTGCGGGAACGTTTGGTTGAGCGAGCGCAGGAGCTTAACCCCTCAAGCCCGGAATTATGAATTCGGCATTTGCAATGGTATTCCGCAATTTTCGGCACCAAAAAGTGTCGCTCCTGCCGGAATTCATAATTTTTGCAAGGATTTTCGAAAACGGAAAAAGCAGAAATTCATGCACTTACACAGCAAATGTCTACCATTGCAACCTCAATGATTGGGCCTGCTCAATCTGATAATCTCTGTTTTCCTCTTTTAGGTAGGTAGGTATAATATTTTGGGCCAGTGGCTCGTCCCTATTGTTTTCCCTGCGACCTACCTAACTACCGTAGGTATTTAACCACAGCTGTGATTCCTAATGGCTGCACGAATTGCAGCCAATGCAACAGTGCGAGCAGTGAAATCCGGCCGACTACTACCAACAAAGGTTGCCCTGGTTATGGTAAGTTTTGGAACTTCTGTAGTCTTGGGGTTCAGTTGCCCTTGCGACGAAGCCCTCATCATTTGTATGAATGTACCAAAGCATGTAGGTACCTAAATGGATTGAAATGTAGGTAGGCAGCAATGTCTGAGAGGTCATAATATGAGGTGAAAGGCTACCTTTGTCGAGCATTTTAGGATTTTCCCATGCAGGCCTAAATGTGTTAGCCTTTTTCCAAATGTTCCTACCCAAAATGTGAGCTCCTCTTCCTTCAAAATGTCAGCTTCTCTCTTTATGCAATTTTAATCCTCCATTGTGGCCTCCATTAGAGTACATTTCTGATTTTGGCTAATCTCTGGCAGACAGATAGGTATCCAAGCTACCTAGGTACCTACATGTTTCTTCTATTGCTTGCCGCAAGCAAAACACTCATAGGTCTTTAGGGCACAAAATTATTGTTGATATATAGCCTAACATTTTAAAAATGAATCAGTTTTTGAAGATCATCTGATGTAGGCACCGACCTATCTCAACCAAATTATTTCTCTCCCTTGCCCTTTCAGACCAGGAATGCAACTGACAGAATCAGAATGCTGCTGCAAGACAAGAATGAATATGTGAGTTGCTTCTCATCATGTTATTCACATGGATTGATAGTGTAGTCATTCTGTCCCTTTTCCCAATCTGGCCTGCAGGTGTACCTTTCAAAGACTTCCTTTGACATTCACATGCGGTTGTCTGACAGTCATTTTACTACTTTTCCAAATCTAGCTTGCGGGCGTAGGTACCCACATCTACCAACTTCCTTTGAAATTCACATGGAGTGATCGTATACCTAGTCATTCTGTCCCTTTTCCCAATCTGGCCTGCAGGTGTACCTTTCAAAAACTTCCTTTGACATTCACATGCGGTTGTCTGACAATCATTTTACTACTTTTCCAAATCTAGCTTGCGGGCGTAGGTACCCACATCTACCAACTTCCTTTGAAATTCACATGGAGTGATCGTATACCTAGTCATTCTGTCCCTTTTCCCAATCTGGCCTGCAGGTGTACCTATCAAAAACTTCCTTTGACATTCACCTGCAGTTGTCTTGTGGTCATACTGCTCCTTTTCCAAATCTAGCTTGCGGGCGTAGGTACCCACATCTACCAACTTCCTTTGAAATTCACATGGAGTGATCGTATACCTAGTCATTCTGTCCCTTTTCCCAATCTGGCCTGCAGGTGTACCTAACAAAAACTTCCTTTGA
>JASGXE010006876.1:0-32097 GCA_030068105.1 Sinentomon sp. SZTP_YWyxl | reverse complement strand
CACCTACCCTGCCCTACCCACATAAGAAAGCCAAAGTACATGTCATCAGCTGTGAATCTTCTTCAATTGTTGTGTGGATGGAAAAAGATATATCTTGTTTTATTTTGCACTTCATTGACATTTGCCTCATGCCACAAATCTGTACGAACTTGCTTCTTCTTCATTCATTTCAGATCAGAAACCTGCACCTGTTTTCGATTGAAGATCAAGTGAAGTTCAGAATAATAAATTGTTACTTATGCAGTTGGGCTGAAAGAAAGGCATCTTTCGTTGGACATTGGCCATTCACCAGCTTGTCTGCATGATTTGGCCAGTGTTGCCCATCCATGGTGCTTCATCTCTGGTCCTGTGACCAGTCCATGATTGCTCTGGGGCATTGCTTGTTTGCTGCAAATTAGGTAACTTAAGATCATGTGTCCTTGCTACTGGATGAAACTTTGTTGGAATTTTGGATATCTTTCTTTGTTTTTTGAAACCCTAGGTATCTTGTTCTGTTAAAGATTGAAAAACATGCTAACCGGACTGAGGCCAAATATCTGTCAAACAGTTTAATATAATGACCAGAAAGAAACACATCGTAAAATTTTTGCAGATGGCCGAAATGATTTGAATCTGATCACTTTTCTGCTGAGCTGATTCCAAGATGCAAACAATTTGTGAACCACAAAATTTGACCAAAAGTCAAAATGCAAAGTTTGGCTGCATCATTGCAGCTGAGAGTCCCATAAATGGGGAACATTAAGGTTGGCAAGAATCAATGCTGTTTTGTGGCATGGCAGTCAGCGTTGAAGTCCAAAACTTCTGAGTACGGTATCACGTGAAATTAAAGTTCCCATGAAGTCGATATGCCGTGTCCGCTCGTAAAAGTCTACAAAAGCACAACGGTTTCACACCCCGGGATGTGCAGAACTGAAAAGAACCCTTGAATTATGAAAGCACGAACTACTAATACTTCTACGAACGGACACAGCATTTCAACTTCATCATGGTAAATTTAATTTGAACCGTTTGCGGTGCACATGCTTAAGGGGGAACAGGGGGTCAAATTTGGCAAAAAATGTGATATGCAGGACTTTTTAATTTTCAACACTGCTAAATAGTCCATTTTGTGCCGATTCTAATGATATAAATGCCATTACTGTAGCTTGATTGGTTGCCAAGCTATCACAATTCTCGCTCGAGGCTTCTTTCGGATGAACCGTATTTTCTCATTTACTTCGAAAATTCACAAAAGTTGAAGGGGGTTTTTTAGCGCTTTCTGTTTTTGCAAGATTTTGAACCTTCCCGCTGCTTTTTCTCAGCAATGGAAAGTGATATCCAGCTGAAATTTTGCACAGACATGCCAAAATTAGTCCTATTGAGAGTGATAGAGTCGGATTTTTGACACTTTATGTGAGAAGAATGCTGTCCCAGAATGAGCAAACCCAGCCGATCGCTTATCGCAAAAACAATATAAACAATTGAAAAAAACCACATTAGAGTGATAAATTAATAAATCTGGCCTTATCACTCCCGAGAGGACCATAAAAGATACAAATCAGTGAAAACAGACCTGAAAAATGTTTACGGGTTCTCTCAGAGTTTTGGCGTAAAGTAGCGCTACTCATTAAACAGTCAAATTTAATTTTCTCAAGAACCAAAAGAGATAGGCCAATAAAATTTCTTGCGGAAACTTACTTTTATATACCTAATGTGTGTGCCAAATTTGAATGAAATCGGTTGAGAAACATAGGAGTTAGAATTTTGACCCCCCGTTCCCCCTTAAATTGTTCACTGGGAAAATTGAAGGGAGTGGAATTGATAGGGGGAATGTATGCCATTCACTTTTCAGGACAACTTGAATTCTAATTTACCCATCCAAGGCATCAAAAACAACCTCAAACAGCATACCTAAATGCAGACTGGACCTTATGTGCGAGCAAACTTAATTCTCAGAGACCTTAAAATAATTCAGAACACTGCAAAATCTGCTAACACCTAAAATATCCCAAAAATGCAATACTCATCGATTCTTTTTGGCAATAATCATATCCATATTTTGTCACCTTTGATTTCAATTGACCACGATATTTCTGAGTAGGTATACTTGTACATTTCACTGGCATTTCGTAAATATCCCAAGTTTTTGCATGAAATATTCAACGAATGAGAATATAAGAGCTTGCACGTCACAGTTGTGGGTTTATGGAATTACTGGCCCAAAAATTGTATTTTAACTGCAAGTCTTGTCTTGGTGTTGCTTGTGCAGGGTTCCCGCGGTCAAGGAAAGTCAGGGAATACCGTCAAAACTCAGGGCAATGCTCAAAAATAACATGCAAAAAAGTCTGGAAAAATCAGGGATCATAAGGATTCTCGTGAGCCTTTAAATGATCGAGAAACAAAATAATTTTGTAGCGAAAATGAACACTCAAATTTGAAAATTCCTTCAGCTTCTGGGGGACTCCGACCCCCCTCCAGCAGCCTGCCCATTGGAATCTCACTGTGGCTCTGACCCAAACCCTGTAAGGCCTGTGGTGGCTTTTGAAATTTGACAGAGACACTTTATTTTGATGAGGCAGGGAAATGGATCGGAATAGATAAGCGAAAGTCGGGGAAATGGATCATCAAAGGTCAGGGAAAGTCAAGGAAATGAAATTTCAAAATGTTGTGGTAGGACCCTGTTGTGCAACTGGGATTGCTCCAGAAATTACATCTGCACAATAACACATAAAGCACAAATGGAATTGGTAGTGCAACAAACCAACAATTATTATAGCTGATGTGTGTTTGTTGGGAATAACACATAAAGCACAAATGGAATTAGTAGTGCAACTAACCAACAATTATTATAGCTGATGTGTGTTTGTTGGGAATAACACATAAAGCACAAATGGAATTAGTAGTGCAACAAACCAACAATTATTATAGCTGATGTGTGTTTGTTGGGAACAAAAAACAGCAGTGGGTGAAGTTTGTCTCGCTAACCGCAGTGCATAAAGTGCGGTGTTGGCAACATTACATTATCAGCGATTCGTTAAAACAAAGTGTGGTGTTGCTGGAAACATCATCTCTCGTTTTCATTCTTGGTTTTTCATTCTCGTTTCCATTCTCTTTCTTTTATTTGCCAGCAAAGCTTGCATTTGCCAGCAAAGCTTTCACATCATTGGGTGATTTCATGATCACTGCTTTCAAATACAGGCCACACCAAAATTCTTCGCAAAGAGGAGCTCATTATAAACTCGGGGATGCCATTTTGAATCAATGGCAACATGCGCCACAAAATATCCACTCATGTATGGCATGAAGTTGTATCAAGGCTTGCCCTGTTGAGTTGATATTGCATGACCTCTGCATCAGCCAGACCATAAAAATTTCTCCAACGTGCCTTCTTGGACTTTTGGTTGACTCTCTACATTGTGCTCGTTCGTGAGTTGACTTCACGTGCATGGCACTTGAAAAGTCACAGTTTGGCCTGTTATGGTTTCTGAATCTCCTTGCGGCAGATCTGCCAATGAATGTTTTGATAATCTCCAAGTCTGATATGTCTTTTTGTATATGCGTACCTCATGAGACCAGTCTTGTCTGCGACGCTCAATAATGAATGATTATGCTTGCAACCCTTGAATCCACATCCCACTTTTGGACATACCGAAATGAATCGCTTCAATAATTCACAGATGATGCCTGAATCACTTTGCTGATTTTCTTTTTATGATTGTGCTGCCAGCTGTTCAACTCAATGGTCAAAATGTCAAAACACATCATTGCCAATGCACAAAGTTCTTGACAGGTGAGCCAAGCACATGTCATTGCCATTGAAAGTCTGTGGTTTGCGTCATGCCTCAGCAGTACTGACACTGCTATTGACCAGTGCTCAAAGTGTGTGGGAGCTCTGGGAGCGCGCGCTCCTGCCCGCCCAAATGGTGTGGGAGCGCAGTTCCCACATGCCCTGAACCCCTTGAGCTCCCACAAATGGGAAAACTATGCAAAAGCGCTCCCACAGGGCTCCCACTTGGAGATGTTTCGTGCCCTTTTCGATGGGAGAAGTGCACTCCTTGAAGGGCGAACTGCCCTCATTGAAGGACCATGTGCCCTCCTTTTTTGGTTTGTGCCCTTTTTCGAAAAAGCGCTCCTGCCCTTTTTTCGGCACACTTTGAGCACTGCTATTGACACAGGTTTAGGTTCATTGATGAAGTCGGTAAGCTTGAACTGCTGTGATTTTAGAAGTCAGTACAAGATCCTAACTTCATTTGGAGCTACACAGCGTTGTGCACACTTTCGCAAGGGCTAGTTTCACGATGTACTCAATTTTATGCATTGACAGAGCACACATTATGATCTCATGTTATGGTGACAACGCCATCAAAAAGTTCACAAAAAGATTTCCCTGTCACGACTCCAGGCAGTGTCTGCAGCAGGCCTTTTGTATGCCTGTTCCTCGAGCTTTACTCCTCCAGAAACTGCCAAATACACTGTGTTCTAAATTGATGAACACAGCTGAATAGAAGTCAAAATGCATGGCCACATTGCATTTGTCAAAATTGGATGAAACATGAAGGAGAACATTGATAAGAGGGATTGTCCAAGCGTGAGAGACACTTTTACTAACTGAAAATAAGTGTTGAAAAGTATGGCCACATTGCAAGAAATGATTGAAAACTGCGCTCCGATGCCCTAATGAAACTCCCAAAAAATCCATCTGGTTGGAAATTTCAATTGGGCTATTTTTCAGCTTGGGTTGGCTTAGTGTTTTGGTTGCTTTGCAACTGAAATGGGTTTGTTTAATGCTTTGCATGAGCTTTCCATACGAATTTCCAAACACCCTGCATTGTCCGCATGTTTTTTTGCTTTGGTGTTTTCATCTTTTTGGATTTTGCATGCAGTGTTTTAGAGCAGTGGAAAATTTGAGAATTGAAACCAGAAAATTGTTCCCTAACTTTTCAGCAGAACTATTTGCAGATTCTTACCCGCTTGGAGGTAATGTTTTTGAAAATACACCAGGAATCTATCCATGGATGGTACCAAATATGGTCATCCTTAAATTTTATATTTTTACGACTTCAATTTTTGTAAATTGGCTATGCAATGAAAATGCTTGCCCAAAATCTTCAAAGAAAATGAACGGCAAGGATGCAGAAAATTATCAGCATACCAAGACTATGAAAAACAGGAGGTTTGCTGCAGAAAGTGCAGAGGGAGCAGAGGTGTTCTTCCTGGAATTTTTTTTATATTGCCCCTGTATCTTCGCTGGCATTGGCTCTTTCACTAAACTAAGGGTTCTCATGTGGCTGACCCTGAAGAACTGGACATTGTTGCTGAACAAAATATGTTGCTGATTGATCAAAATGAATTAAAAATAAATCATGTAAACTGCATCATGTCATCATCTTTCATCTGCTGGTCCTCAGAGAACTTGGTGTGAGTTTTGCTTGTAACCACAAAGTTAAAATTTCATGATTCGTTGTTTGTTGGCCAGTTTTTGCATTTCACCTGAACATGCCGTGATTTCTCTTAGCAAGTTATCTGGTTTAGTTTTTGTTTTTTACACCGTTTGCTTCAGATGTTTTCCATTTGTGAAGGATGAGAGACAGATCTGGTTTTAGGCAGCGTTTTTGCTGACTATGGGCAGTGCCATTGAAATACTCTGTTTCTCATTGTGACGAGCCAATCTGACTCATTGTGAGCTTTCCGATTTCAGTGATGTACTGTGTGAAACAAAAAACTTTGACTCTGGCAGCAATCTACAACAGCCTTTAGTTGGATACCATCAAATCTAGTTTTTAGCAGATTTTAATTTTTTTATTTTTTCAATTTTGGTATTGAAGGCAAGACGAGGTGCTTTTAAAAATTTGGCCCCACTGTTTCTGTTTTTTTTCATTTGTTTTTTTTTTTTAATTTGTTTTTTTTTTTTAATTTATGTAATGCTGGCTTGTGAGTGCAAATTTGTTTAACTTGTCCCAAGTTGCGATTGTGTTACTGCTTTGGGCATGGATGTTTGAGATTTTACATTTTTATTAATTTGTCCCCTGAATATCATGGCCGTAGTTGCATCACATTTCCAGCTGGAAAGAGATCAATGATTATTTAACTATTGTGTTCCAAGTGCAGTTGTTGCTATTTCAATGTTAATTTCGACCAATTTTCATGCCCATTTTTTTCTTCTGATCATTGGCTCATTGGATGTTCATGCTGTACAGGAAGCAAGTACGTAGCGCAAAATATTCAATTACATGTCTTTGTTAGATCCCTGCTGGGGCTGGGAGCGGTATACACACCCCCAGAAATTTTAAAATCTCCCACATGTTTTGGCAGTTGGCATTCCCCAAATCTTTAACCCCCACAATCCAAAGTCTGGAAAACCAGACATTGGAGTCAGTGGAAAACAGGGCCAGTCTTCATTCGGTGCAACATGTGAAATTGCATTGGCCGTCAGAAAGTCTGCATGCTGTCTGAAATTATTTTTTGCAATTAATATTGGTATCAAGCTGGAGTTCAAGCTACATTGACCTGCCTTTTAACACTCAGGCCTCCGGAACATTTCATATGCTATTAAATTCTTGCTCTTGATTGTGAAAAATAGTCCTCCCAAAAATTATTGGAGCACGAAGCTTACCCTTCGCGAAGACTCTAACCTGATGTGTCCAGCAGTGAAATAGTGTGCCAACGCAAATGCAAAATGTGATAGTATGAGTAATGTGATGGAGGGAGCAGGGGCAGCACTTTGAAAGCAAGTGGATCAGCAGATTCTCATCAATTTTGCATCTCTTTCTTGTGAATGTGCCCCACCCCACATGTTTTATCTTCGCCAATCTGCAATACATCAAATGTGGTGGCAAAAATCAGAACGAACAAAGCCTTGGGTAATTAACCTTCATAAACCTGAAAGAAAGCAAAAGGAAAAATGCAAGAGAGAGAGCAAGATAGAAGAAAGCAAGAGAGAGATCAACCAAGAAAGCCAGTTAGAGAAAGAGAGGAGAGGGGGAGGGAAAGAGAATTGTGGTTTTTCTACTTTTTCATTGTTTTGATTATGGTTTGCCTTAGGTCCTTATTTATTGCTCACATTGTGCACAAGAGAAAAATACATGCAGAATGTTCTGAGAAATTTCGTTCTACCGTTGCCGAGCGTGTGGTGCATTCATACCACTTTAAATTGCTGCTGCGGCTTATTCCAGCGGCCATAGAGGGCTGACACTGGCAGATTTTCCCACTGACTAGCAATTTTTTAGGAAAATTTCACTCCCACCCAACACTGCATGTGAAAAGGGAAAATGCTGCAACTGAAAACTGGTGAATGTTCCAGCGGAGGCAGTTATTTGGTTTGCTCTTCTGAACGTGCATGGAAGAGCAACAAGGGATCAATGCCCGTGTGTGTTTTCCAACGAGATGGTGATAGCAGCTACACCTAAAATGCCATCTTTGCACTGTTGTTTTGTTTGCTTGCCAGTGTTGTCCCTCATAGCACTGCATGGAGGAAACTTTTTGGACACTCGCAGATACATATTTATGTCAGCGTGAACTTGCTCAAACGCGTTAGAGCATGCTGAGAAAAGCGGAATGAATGGCACATAAAAAGTCCAGAACACACACGGACAAAGACATAAACAGGCTCCATTCTGTTTGCTTGACGTCTTTTCGGAATTTCAGAACGACTTCCTTGCTGATGTTTCTTTTTCTGGTCATGATATTGAAATTTAGAATGAAATTTTACCTGTCCGTCGATCGTGCTTGCTCACCTCGCATGTGTTATTCGTGATGGAACTGCCAAACTAACTAGTTCTAGAATGCTTTGACTCTTTCTTCCTTTTGTTCGAACATGGCCGAGATCGCCCTTTACCTTTGATCTGTCACCCCGAATAAACAGGAGTGAATTTCTTAGCATTTCTCTGCTCCTAGACTAATCAGCTGATAGTGAATAATTTTTATACCTTTTTCATTTGTCTGTTTGTTTGTTGTTACAGTTTATTTTTTATTCATGTGGTTTTCCTTTAGTTAGTGAAAGTTCTATTATCAACTTGAAATCTTACAGAAATCCAGAATACTGTTGGCTTTTTCCATTCTCAAGCATGACGTAAGGCGAAACAATGGTGAACCAAGCTTTCCACCTGTCCTGCATCAGTACTTAATCTCACGCTGAACACATGTTCTGGTTCAAGTGATAAGAGGTTCCCTCACAAAATGAACAAGGCCAACAACTGATGCATTTTTGAATGGAAATGCCACATTTTTTTTGCAATGGTTCCCTCTTTGCACAACTGTGTGTGCTCCAGCAATCTGGTCCTTTCTGACTGTGGCATTCCAGCTCATATTAGCAAAGATGTTAATGATTCCAATAATGAAGGGCATTATTCCTTTGAGCTAATGCACTTGTTGTGCGATTACAATATGATTGGGTGGAAAAATCAAAAGTGAGGTCAGTGTGGAGCAAAAAAATCATGACGACTTCATAAATGGGAAAACTCATTGCCCTTTACTTTGACGGATAGTATACAACAGACTATGGGAAATTTGAACGGAGATAAACGTACTTACTGGCTTGGCGATGGCCTGCTTTCTCTTCCATGTTGATCAGCGAAAGGCAGGAAGTGAATTATGTTTTATCTTGTTTACACCTTGTCATTTTGAGAAATTAAATTTTCTGGGGTGTTTCATCATTCTTGTTTGGAGCTGGCACTCTTGTGAAGCAAAATTCAGAACTATCATCCAAAGTATATCATTCAATATGTTTCCATGTAGAAAGTGTATAGTTACGTTTGTTGATTCGGTCGGAGTTGAAATATTCAACATGAATGTTGTTGATTTTAATGACGTTTTAGTTTGTTTCTGTGATAGGACAGCATTACCAATGACGTGGTCTTCAGAGGAAGCCAAAATGTGACGATAATTTTGATGAGGGAAGGGAGCTGCTTGTAATTTGTAACACAAATGCTCTGTAGCTCTACACAAGATGTGGATGGTCACTTAACGCAGTATTCAAAAAACTATGTTCTGAGGAATTTGGTTGAGCGTAATGCATAGATTGAAGAGTCTGTTGCTTGTTCCAAAACCTCAGGCAGTGTTCTCACATGCATTTTTTAATCGTGGAGCATTGTTGCAACTGGTGACTGCATATTGAAATCAATGCATTTTGAATGAGCCTATTTCTGCTTGCGTTTTTCCATCGTGGCATCTCTTCTGCTGCCGTGTCACGCCGGTCACCCTCGACGACATGCCGTGACAAGCATGCCACTTGTTTGAAGGCCCTGCAACAATGCGTTGAAGTGAATGGGAACCACAGGAGGCAAAACATGCTGATTTCATGTTGTCCATACACGCATGCACGTGCACTGATTTTTATCACATAAGTGAGGTTCATTTGCACTGTGCAAACCAAACAAGTATGGTTTTTACCATAATTGCTGTTGAAAAAAGAAGAAAATGTTGCTCTGAAGAAATTCATTTTTCAACCCGGCAACTTTGCCTTCACATTTGTTTCGTTTCTGTTTAGCTTCTTGGTGTGTTTTCGGATTGAAATTTGGTTCATGACTCGTGTGATTGCCGATTGGACAAACTCATTTCTTAAAAATCCTTTCGGCCAATTTATCCAATTGAAGTCATGGCTGCACAATCGGAAAATGTGGACATGGACCAGAATGCTCGTTCACTGGCGTCGTTATTTGAAACCAAACATCCCTTCCTAAGCAAGCAGGCTGGTGAAGTAAAACAGAGCTTGACAAGAGATAATCCCATTGAGAGATCCGGACTTGACATTGGCATCGGATGAGAACGACTTCGATTTATTATTTTGGACAGAAAATGTTGTGCATGTTCCACAGTACCATCCTCGCTCTGGAGAAACTCAGGTTGCAGTTCTTGGGACCTGTTTACATTCGGCAGAAGCAATTTCGTGGCCGTTTCACAGAACTCAACAATGGGTGGCTATGGAACTGCAAACTCACTTGCATAAACTGTCAGAAATGCATGTCTACCAACAGCACAATCAATCTATCAGCATACTCGAACCGTTCGCTAGCAATGCAAAAATGCTGAGAGAAAACGGCCAATTGCCAGTCGTGGCGGCATGCCGCAATTTAAAAACGCTTGTAGAAACATTGCCTTATCGACAGATACGTAAACATCGCGTTGTAGTTTTTCCTTTTTTGTTTTCAAATTTTGTAATTTCACATTTTGGCGCATGGCTGATTTCGCTTTCAATTACAAGGCCCAATTTCAGAAAGATGCCCATCCTTTTATCGGTGAACCGAACCAGGACCAATTTTGTGGCCCAGACAAGACTTCTAGATCCCTTCATCCTCACTTTGAAATATCCCCTCATATATTTGGAAACTAGTCGTACATTCACTAATTTTCTTGTTTTACCTCTGCTGACATGGTGTTTGAAAAATGCACGAAAACGGTTCGAACAGATTTTGAACCTACTTGCCACAATTAGAGTACCTGCGCTATCATAATGAGCTCTTTGAAAGTGGTCACGAGAGAAAAATATGAGAAGAATGAAGTGCAGGTCAAGGAAAACCAATTTCATGCCCCACTTGCGAGAATGGAGGCAAGGCGACAAATTGCTAAAGACTGTTATTTTGAAATGCTTTGTTCAGATGTGCACACAATTTATTTTCATCAAACAACTGCAGCTGGAGGAAGGCTATTAACTTGACAATCAATCAATAAGAATATGAATGCTTCTCAGCCCATTGAGGATTAACACAAAAAGAAATCCAACTTGTCTGGGTGTACGTCATTTAATTGACATCAAATAAAAAAGATCACCAAGCGATAATGCATCTTATTTTTTGTTCATCTTCCATTTGCAGGTGTGTCATTGTGGCAAAAATGCACTTTTTGCCACTTTCAGCACAGAAATGCAACATACACAAAACGGACATGTTGGTGCTGCCAAAAGTGCATAAAATCTTTTCTGAACCCAATCAAAAATCATTCTTGCGTCTTGCTCGTGACATTCTCAGATGTAGGCGATTTTCCCAAAAATAATTATTTTTGCAAATTTGTTATTTCAGGAACCAGAAAATTGAAATTTTGTCAAAGAATCTTGGTTTCACCAACACTTGTGCTAAATTTGATTAAAATCGTACCACCCTACTGGGATGCCCTTTCTGCCTCCCTCCACCAGAATGATGTTGGATTAAAAAATGAAGAGTTTGCTTGTCTATGCCAAGATTTTTGTCTGTTATTTTTGTCTTCAGCACCGAACACATCATCTTGGTGATGTATTCGGTGCTGAAGTTTTGGCTCTTTGAAATAATTGTCGTGTAAATGTGCATTTTCTCGAAAGTGGGAAAACTCGGACCGTAGTGAAAACCGAAAGATAGTCTTGAGCAGAAAAATAGCCACATCCCACTCGCTGCCTGGCACACTTACGGCGGTAATTTCAATTGAGGATTAACCTGCAGTTAGAGACTTTAGTCCTGACTTTTCCGAAAATTTGTATGCGAATTTTCGGAAAAGTCAGGACTAAAATCTCAACTGCAGGTTAATCCTCGATTGAAATTACGCCGTTAGTGTAGCATAATTTTTTTTACGAACCAAGATTGTTTGGAACAGGAAACACACAAAAAGAAAGTAATCTTTTCATCATTTCTAGCGGACAGTTTCTTCCGGCCAGATTTCTCAGCATTTTTCAGTTTCATTGTTTGGCTGATGATGGTTTCCACGGGCATTGGCAAAAGAGAATGTTGGCTGCATTTGGTTGTGCTCTGCCTTCAGTTTGAATATTACAGTGTACGTGTTCCTAAAAAACCTTATGAATGCAGAAAATGGCTCGATGCAAATGCGAAGAATCTTTGGTTTTTTACGTATCACTGTTCCAAAAGGTATGATTGTTGGTGTGTAGACGTGTAATGTTTCAGGTGCATGGTTTTAAGGAACACTGTTTTAGCATAATATTTGTATTTTTCCATGATGTTCCAAATTAAATTTGAAAACTCGTGATTATGGTTGTGTGCATGTGGGCATTTTCGTAAATACATATTCCGTTGTGAACACGTGCACTGACCATTGCTCATGTTTTGTACAGTTGAAGAAATTGATTTTTTGTTATGTCTTAATTTGTACCTAAGTGAAATATATGGACATATTCGTATATTCTAAATTATTGAATTAAAACATTAATTTATATACTTACAAGATTTACACACTGCGTTTAATTTCAAATTCCAACCTTTTTGCTAACTCTGCCGCCACTTTTGCTCGTGATTTGGACGCGTCAGTAAATGTAACCGAGGCGGCGAGCCGTAATTATGAGCAGCGGTGGGCAGATATTCCGAACTGCAGTCTGTATGACCAGTTCGATGCGAAGCATCATGACAATCTGGCAGATGACATCTTAAATATCGCAGCAGAATTTAGCTGAGATGTGGTCTTCAATGAACGGACACAACAATATGGTGCAGGGCCCTTTCGATGTGAAAAGAGCCTTTGCAAATATGGGATCCCCACACCATTTCATGGTACACTTTAAGCCCTGTTTGGTCCACAATTCGTTTTGCCCAATGCTCCGCTGGGCAAATTTGCAAAACGTGCAACTGATTGGCAAGAGCTCCAAAGTGCTGTCCACCTACGCATCCGCCAATTCAAAAAAAAAAAAGATGAGGGGGATGAGTGATGATGCGGCATCATGTCCCATTTTCATAAAAATTAGTTAAGACCGGATTTTTTTCAAAATAATGCAGATAGGATAAAAATAAATCCTACCCGCATGACACGAGTCATTCGTCAACGATGGTGCGATATCCCCGAAACGTCACGCCTCAAATTGATAAGGGAGATCTGAATAGCATCAAGTTAGTCATTGAAGTTCTGTGAACATACAATATCCAAGTTTCCATGCCTTCCGACCTTCGTAATTAAAAAAAAAATTGGTATTACGACTTACAACAAAATTTGGTCTTTGGACTCGAAATGTGAGTTGGCCTATCGTGGGAAAACCCTTCGTCGGATCAGACCATTCTTCGGCAGTTGTACAGCTGGAAACTTTCCTGTTACTGCACCTCATTGTCACTATCAAGACGTTCTTCGGCAGAAATGCTGTCAGAAAAGCTGGATTTGGCCATCGGCCGCAATCCCGCTTGAGATGTTGCGTGCCACATTAGCGACATTTCAAGGAACTCAGCTGCAAAAAATATTTGGTGTTGCAAAACATATCATTTTCAGCAGTGGCGTTTGCCATTGGGCAGAATGAAGGCGATAAAATGCATATTTTCGTCTCAAGCTACAGAAAAAAAATATTAAATATGTATTTTCTGCAACAGCTCCCTTTTATTTGTCCACGGCGATTTGGTCTCAGACTGCATCAAATACATTTTTTGGCCTCTAAATGCACAAAAAATGAAAATTCCTGTTTTTCTCTTAATCACCTTTTGATGACCCATAATGATTGCAATTTGAGGATCAGGGATTCAGCTTCCATTGATGCCCATCGGAAACATAGGCGATATTTAATTACAGGAAACACAGGGGTCATCAGGGCTTGGTGCAACTTCACGCCTCACACGAGTGTCATGATGTTTTGCAGCGCATGCTGCCATTGATTACAAATGGCGCCTGAGTTAATAATAAACTCCTATGTTCAAAGATAAAGAGTTATAGAGTTATATCATGGGACGATCCATATAGTGTTTGAAGTAATTATAAAATTAACTTCCTGTCTGAAATAAATTATTGGGCACTTCCAGACCTCTTGGAGCCTTGAAAATTTGGTTTCAGGACCGTTTTTTTTTTCACTGAGAAACAGGAAAAAATCTGAGAACTGCTGTTTTCGCTCGTCAAAAGGGTGACTGAGGATTTTCAAACTAATTGCAACTTTATTAATGTTCTGCTGTCAAGGTAGGCGTCTAAAATGATGCACAACGCTGAATAATCAGAAGGCAAAAAACTGTTCTTGAAGTGCACGTTTAGGGCCGTGCTAGGGGTGCAACCCAGACAAGGGGCTTACTCTTTTCTTTAAAGCGTGAGTTCCACTTGAGCTCCTGCGTTGCGCTATGAGCCGCGCTTGGCTTGTCTGATTAGCCGCGCCAGGATTTTTGTGACAATGTTACAAAAACCCAGGCGCCGCGCACGTCTGATTAGCCGCGCCAGGATTTTTGTGACAATGTTACAAAAACCCAGGCGCCGCGCACGACTTCCGACTATTCTTTTGTTTGATTTTTGTTTTCAAGAAGAAGCTGCTTTGTGCAGTCCGCAGTTTCTTTCTGGAGGTCGACGTTGCATTTTCGTTGTGTGCCAAATGGGCAGAACAAGGTTCGTCGTCATCCCCCCGAAGCACATATGCTACCTCAACAAGTTATCCCCCAAGGCGGAATCTCGTTTGTCGTGAACCCCCCCCCCCAAAAAAACATGCTACCTCAACAAGTTGCCCCCAAGGCAGAACCACATTTGTCGTCGCCCCCTCCCCGAAAAACCTATGTTACGAATACCCCAACAACAAGGTACCCCGAAGGTGGAACCAAGTTTGTCGTCAACCCCCCCCCCCAGAAGTGTTGCCAAAATCCGTTTTCCTAAATCCCAAAAGCATTCTCCACCACTCTTCTTGCTCTGCTGAGCCAATAAAACAAGGGTAAAAACAGAGAAGATTCAAGGGAGCAATAATCGTCATTGATTGTGCTGCGTGTCCTTGCGACACTTGGAATTTGAAAATGAACGTTTTGGCACAAATCACAACACTCTAAACGGGCAGTTCCTTTTGGGGTTAGATGGGAAGTGTTAGAATCAGAATTCGTAGCTTATTCTTGGTTCTCACCACTTGTTCGACTTCAAGTTGCGCATTTGAAACACGAGCGCTTTGGTGTTCCTATTCTTAAAGCGTCCCAACTCGCTCTTGTTTCCTAATCCTTACGTGTTGCCTGCATGAAAGTGTGCACTCGGTGTGTTGCAAGGATACTCTGCGTGTTCCCATACTGTCCTCAAATGAACACTACCCAACTTTGACTATTTTATGGTGTACCTAAATGAACTTCCTGTGTTAAGAGTGCTCAACAGATTTCCTCAATTAAACCAATAAAGCAACGACTGGCAGATGATTATGGTGATGAAATAGGCATCCACCTGGTGAAAGGGGGGTGGCACGCAGGTCAAAGAACACAGTAGGCCGGTCCCTGGAATAGCAGAGTTAGGCTGGGACCCGTAGAACCCCTGATGCATTTGGGATCTGGCTGGGTTTTGGTATTACAATTTATTCATTTTGCAACAATTCAGAATGGGCCTTAGCTACGTGCTGTCACCGGTATATAATTGAAACAATGAGCATGGAGAAAGGTTTGAGCATGGAGCCGCATGGAGCGCAACCATTCATGACACAATGAGCATGGAGAAAGGTTTGAAATGAAACTTGCAAAGTAGAAATTTGAATAGTGAAGTTTTATTAAAATAAAATAAATGACTAACTGAATTTGACATCATTCGTGATGAAATGGAATTGTTTCAAGAAGGAATAGTAATTCACATAAACATGACAAACGTCATGTGGGTAGTCGGAGTTGCAATTGGGGAGAAAAGATGAACTGGTGATAAAACTGTCGCACTGATCGGACATCGCTGAAAAAGGCAAATGACATTAACAGATAGAAATCGAAAGTGCAATGAAACAGCCATTCTGACAAGTGACATGGTAAAATCTTAAACGAGGATTATTTCTGAAGCTGCGGATTATCTTTTAAACTGAATGCAAATATGCAAACAAGTGTAATCAATCATCACCATAAAATCGTCTTAAGATTTCGATCCATTAGGTCTACAACCATTACGAGGACCATCTGTCAAGAATAATTTCAAAAATTTCCCTGCTATGCAAGGTGGAACTAAACTTCCAACAACAAATTTAACGACTTTCTTCTGTTGTTCAGTTCTCAAATGAATGAGAACAATGTTCTCAAATGACTTGAGAACATTGTTCTCAAATGACTGATGAATTGAAACAGGTTAGACGTCTAGCCAAATGTAGTGGAAATAAATTCACACTGAAAGAACTCCACAAAAAACTCACATTGACTGCCTACAGGAAAATAATGTCTTGATTGCATTTTGTGATGACCATTATCTGAATATCATATTTTTAACAGCACAACTTCAGTGCTAATGGAAACATTAAAAACCAGTTAAGTTAGCATTCAATGTTAAAACTGCATGTGGATGGTTAAAAACAGCAGGCTTTGTATCATAGTAAATGGGCTCATACAGCAAGAGAAAAGATAGGGAAAGGAAGGGGTAAACATCCTGTCACCCCCACATGCAAGAGCAATGATATCACAATTTACTCTGAACAACATCGGAATGCGCAGCATAACGGAAGATGAATCAGGCTGCTACAGGGAAAAAACATCATTCCCCAAGTTTTAAGTTTGCTCTAAACACAGCTAACAAAGCTAGACGAACTGCCGCTGGTACTTGCAACATGAAACCATATTTTTGCAGTTCTGCAGCAATACCATGAGATGAGTTTGTGCCAGTTTGTGGTAAGGATGAACATGTCGATTGTGCAATTATGGTGTTGTTGCAAAATAAAAAATATGCCTGCAACTCCCCGGTCCCCAGTTTTTCCATTGTTCAAATAAAATCAAAACTGTCCCCAACCTGGCTTACTCCATTCTTAACATGTCGTGCTTTTAGTTAAATTTATTTTTTCAGAAAAAAAAAAGTTAAAATTTTAAGGAACATAAGACATTTCAGAAATCAGATGAGCCAAAGAGATGGTTTTTGCCTGCCTCAACCCTTCCCTTCTCATGCAATGAATGACAGGAAGATCAGAATCAGGAATAAAGTGCCACAAAACTCGACAGAAAAACAGATCCCAGCATGAAAATCATGTGCTCGAACAAAGAATATGTGACAATATGTCAGCACCCATTTGGCTGTTGATTTCAGGATGAATGAGGACCATCAGGCACCAATGAACAATTGTGGCAACAACATAACAGCCACATGAGAACTGCTGCTCCAGAGGACATGCAATGAGTGCCAAATATTCAAACATTTCATAACCTTTGAAAAAACAATACACAACTTCAACAATGAAGGTGAGATGGCTTTAAAATTCTGGATGTCCAGCATTTGTGATGCTGGTGACAAATGAGCCTCAGCAGGACAACTCTGCCATGAAAGCTGCATCAAAATAGTCCGTCCATTTCATGAAACTGCAAAATATGCTTTGCAAAAAGTTGTTTCTCATATACCAGCTGAGGTAATGTGCGATGATGGGTTCATTTGCAAAAAAAATTGTTTCACATGTATTGAGGCAGAATGGCAGATGATAATTCCTATTTGCTGAATAAATATTGTCATATTTATTGGTCCAGGTGGGCCAAGCCAATTTCAATGGCGTAGTGCTCGAGTACAAAATGATTCTTGGTTCACTTATTCTCCCATCTGGACAAGTATCATGTGTGAGAATTATTATTTTGTGAACAGAAACCATATTTTACATTCCCTCTGCATATGCAAAACAGCATAACCTTTTTTTTCAGAAGGAATCTACAGCAAATATACGGGGTCTCTTATAAACCTTTTCCTTATGACGGAGTTTTGCCTGAAAGGAAATTGATATTCCGATTGCTATATCAGGTAACTTTTCTGCTAGGTTGTTGATACAAAAACCGGTTTGTTTCACGTTCTGCGACAAATTCTGCATCCGACGTTTGGCCCATCTGATTGTTACAAATTGTTACGCTTGGTCGCCCACACCTCTTGAATTCCGTGACGTCATTAAAGAAATTTAGTTTTCTTGTTCAGGTAAATGTGTATGCTTGTTGTTTTCAATATGGAGAGACAACCCGTAAAGTGGAACTGAGGAGGATCATACCCATGGACATAGTGGGTAGACAACTACCATACCCAAAATTCAAATCCCATTGGAAACGCATCACGTTTTGCAATAGACATGCATTGTGTTAAGCTGGCGTAACAATGCTAGAAAATTTGATTTAAAAGAAAGAACATGCTGATTAAAAGTTGCCGCCATTATTAGTAAGTTTTATGAATGAATGGGACAATCTTCAAATGCCGATTCGACATGAATGGACTGTATATACACACTTGCAAAAAAGTCACTTCACCTGCAGTTTCACCTCATACTTGTCCTTCTTTCCTTCCCTGTCTTGTACCTTCAATTTCAATGATCTTGTGGTTTCATTTCGCTGTCATTTTGAATAGACAGCATGGTTCTTTTCTCGTTTAAAAAAAATATGCATCCATCCATTCAGAAAAACTCAATCAAGGTGCAGCAGAATAAAAATGAGTATTTGATAGCCAAAATGACTGCAGGAAGAAAGAACAGTGCATGTTTGTTGCAACAGCATTTGAAAATTTATTACTGCTTGGGGAACGGTCATGAACACCCCCTTTGGCAAGGTGATTCAAAACTGAAGCGTGCATGGAAAAAAGTGGCACTTGTTTTGGATTCCAAAGGACCAAAAATTCCATGTCCCACTTCCCACTAAAATTGATTCTTCCAAGGATTTTTTCACCATATCACCATTTCTGATGATGGATTTTCGGATCTTTTCTTACTTTTATCGAGCATGGAGGAAGGTGCGATCCTGACCGAGCGAACCGTATTTTCCAAATGTGAACCAATTTTGCTAAAATTTTCATGGGCTTGAAGGTTGAGAAAAGAAATATTTCGGCACAAACAAGACTTCTCCAGGTCACTCGATGAAGTTATTTATGGTGCTACTTAAAAGCAAAAAAGTGTCTTGGGTAATTGAATACTCGTAGATCTCAGAAACATGAAGTCTGTAGAGCTGAAATTTTTCATTGAGTCGCAGAGACATGTCAAACAACAAACTGAAATAGAATGATGATAATCCTATACCTCCTTGACCTTTTTTTGGTCCAGAAAAGGTCAGGCGTAAAAAAAAAACATTGAAATTTTGGCTTTCTACTTCCATAAAATTTTATGATTAATGAGACGCTCTTTACAATCCATTACTACCAGCCTCATTTATGCTCATTACGGAATGATGTCAGTCGAGCTTAGGAAACTGACCAATGACGATTTTGCAGTCTCTGGTGTCCGAAATGTGCCAATGAAAGGGCAAGGCAAACTACTAGTCGGAAATAACTGCTGTTATCGCATGCACATTGCTGTGCCCCTTTCTCTTGATTTGAGAGGAAATCGCACCAATAGATGTCATGGCAGTCCGGCACATTCAATTTGGCAACATTCTGCAACAGGCCTAGGTACGTAAATCGTGAAATAGTTTTGAAATGGCGAAGTCACGCCGCACAGGCCTGCATTTCTGTAACTCACACCATTGTGGGAAAAGTTATTCTTTGCGCTTGTGCACAACACTTTTTATGGTTGATCCGGTGCCAGGAATTGCAGACTCATCTTGCCACCACCATCGAGCTCCCTCTCATGTGGTGGGCGTGAGGTGTGAGGGGGTAAGACGGAGGCGAGGCTGTGATTTCTGGAAAATTTTATCAGCAATACCATTTTCTTATTGTTAACACGCTTCCCTTTTATGCAACTCAATTACAATTTTAATATTGTGGAGTCAGATGTCTAGGTGACAAAATGACATTGCTTCATCACTCCACTTCGTGATTTTTTTTTCACTAATGTTGCTGTGTGAAATTTGACCCTTGAGAGCTGATTAAAGAAAAATAAAAAACAGCAACAGATTCTGCAATGACACCTGGTTGTCGATATGCAACAAAATAAGACAAATTTGTCCCCCAACACAATTTTGAATCTCAAATCCAGAAATGGATTCTGCAGTGCTTGGAAAAAACCAAAGCATTTTGGACCAAGAATCCCTCAAATATCAGCATTAACATCCCCAGATGCACGAACCCAAGCGAATATGCAAGGTGGAGTACTTGTATTCTGCAGTCTGCCAAGCGAGGAGACAATAAATATAATCCACAAACATAACAGCAAAGTAGAAACAATACCAATTTTGAAAAACGACAAAACAATTGGAGACATTCTATCCCAGAAAATAACACTTTATTCTGCAAAATATGTACAAACTGAACAACGGCCCCCAGCTCCCACACCAACTTTTGCTATCAAACATGGACAGGTATCCCGCTGGAAGTGAGAGTCAAAACATCACGGTGGAACAGTGCATTTTTGTCCTCCAATTCCAACAAGGGGTACACGCGGAGACCTTGCCCATATTCATTGAGTGATCCAATCTACCAACGGACGGAGGGCCCCTGACATCCACTGGTTGAAGAGGAATCCAATCATTTCTTCTGCAATTCCAATGATAACCAATCCAGACCCTCATAGAGGCCATGGCCCTGTGTTGCACAAGTTGCTTGAATATACCACTGTAAGAAGAGAGAAGCATTATCTGATCTCTTCACTGATTTTCACGATTACGCTCAATAAGAGAACTGCAATTCCCGGTTTTTTCTCTTTGAAATTGAGCCAACGATCCAGCAATTTTTGAAATCAATGTGTTCACTTTAAGATGAAGTCCAAGTTTAATTTACAGAAAATCTGACTTTTTTGCAAATTTTAAATTTTCAGCTTGTCAGATGGTGTGGGATCTTCTGGAAACGGCAGTGAAAACCATTTAGAATTATCTCCCTGGTTCAAAAGTCACTATTCGCAACAGATACAATTTTAAATGAAAAACTTTGGTGCACAAAAAAAACTTCAACTTTAGGTCAATTTATCACCGAATCATATTTTTGTACCATTCGAGCCATGTATCTCAGTCAATTGCAAGCTAGAGCAGTAAAATTTGGCTCCTTATGTATAAAAGTGCCACGAAACTTTTGATGGGCCATGATTTTCAATTATTTCTCCCATTTTTAAATTATTACAAATCTCCTATGGGAAAAGGCAAAAAAAATTACTGCTCTTCAATTGGTTTCTTACAGACATGAGCAAGGAAGAATGAAAAATCTGACCCCATCAGAAGTTTTGTCTGGCTTTTTACCCGGAATCCAAATTTTGACTAGGTACCTACCTATCTACGAATAATTTTGATGCATTCACTGAGAGCATGGGGCAACACAATCACTACTAATGGCACCTCCGATGGGCACTGTGGGCCAACTGCTGGAGCTAGAGTGGCCAAATTTTACAAGGAACCTGCTGTAGGTGAACTAACTGGTTAAAATTTGTGCAAAATCAGATAACAAATAAAAAAGTTGACCGGCGGATTTGGACCTCTATCCCTTAAAAAATAGACCTACCTACCTGCTTGTGGGAGGTAGGTAGGCCAATATCTGTTAGCCAAATTTTCAAAATTTTGGAGGCTTTAAAATTTGGAGGCATTTGCAAACAGTTTACTCCCAAAAACATTTTAAACTGTCTCATTTTCCATTTTGGAACCTGTGCCAGAGCAAAATTGGCGAAAATTGCCAATTGCCAAAAATTGCAAAAATGCATTGAACAGCAATCATTGTGCACTGGAGGTAATCAACATGGTGTCAGCGAACAATCATGTCAAGTTCAAAACTAGCAAGGGTACGAGTATTCTGCTCCAATAAATTCAACAAAGGACAAAAGTGACATGCTCACCTTACGAAGTCTCAGACTGTTAAGACCCAGTTTATCTGTTAGTTCGGCAGCAGTCATGGCATTCGGAAGATCTTGTTTGTTTGCAAACACTAGTAATACTGCATCCCGCAACTCATCCTCTCGAAGCTGTGAGAATTTTTAAACAGAAAGTCAATAATAATCGTTTTCATTACCTGCAAAAATTATTGGACAATTGTTGTACAGTATACATGTCGACTTTGTGAAGGACTAGATACATACCTAATTGGTGTAGGTATTTTTTGCATTTTGATCAATGGGTACCTACATCTTTTAGTGCGAGACAACATGAAATTAGTTACAGGCAAAGCATTTTCTGTACCACTCTTTTTCCGCAGAGTAGCTAGGTGTTTACCAGCCAAGTGTCTGGATGAAAGAAACATTACCTACCCAAGAAAAGCACGTTGATTTTATGCATAGGCCTATCGTGAAATTGCCATAAATGGGTTTTGACAAAATTCAGCACAGTAAAGCATTGAAAGATGAGCCATTTCTGTGGTTTGGCAATCAGATTCAAGTTAACCCCATGAAGAGGAGCATTGGTCACATTTTTAATAATCTTGAAAATAGGCACACCGCCTTGCACCAGCAAACTTTGAGATGCAACCATTGCCTTGCATCAACAAACTTTTTGTTCAAAGGGCAGAGCCATATAAACACAAAAAAAAAATAAACATATAAAATCATAGGGAGCTCCTCAGGCCATTTAGCACAAGGTCAAATAAAGTTAGATGTTTTTTGCTCGTGCGTACCTCCTTGCACAGAACTTTTATCAGTTGTAAAGTCAACAGGAAAATGCTGACATTAATTTGTAGTATCATCAAGCCTAAGCCTAATCAATAGTGATGGTGGATTAGTGGTAATTTAGATCATGGAGAATACGGAGCAGATTTAAGAGATACCTATGCTGCCACTTTTTTCCTTATTATTTTTACAAACCATCTTCTGAAGTTCATCCTGAGCTTCATTTATTCTTTCCCTGTCATTGGAATCAATGACAAATATAAGGCCTTGTGTGTTCTGGAAGTAGTGCCGCCAAAGTGGTCTGATTTTGTCCTGGCCACCGACATCCCACACAGTAAAGCAGATGTTCTTATATTCAACAGTTTCAACATTGAAGCCTGGAATACAATGCATGATGTGGATACAAATTTAGGTAGAGGGGAAGGTACAAACAACTGTTCAGTACATAATTGTACACACTAAACAATCCAGAGACGATCTCATGGGGTAATGCATACCAGAATGGGTAGATGCTACTCGAGTACAAAAAAGTCTGTTTTCAATATTGTCCATGGTCACAGTACCTAACCCTTTTTGGTCAATTTACTTACAAAAAAGACCGATAGCTTTGGACCTGAGCCAGTTGGCAAGAAAGAAAAGCCGGTCAACACGAATTCCTGTCGACAGAATTTGAATGCAAACTTCATAGGTAGGCATACAGAAAAATTGATAACTACACTAAAAAGAATTTGGGATGGAAACCAACACAGAATTTGGGATGACAAAGTGCACAAACAAAACTGACATTCAGACTGCCTCAGAACAATGATGTGACTTTTTAACCAGGTAGGCCTAGGTGCCGAATACTTTTTAACAGAGTTCTTTGAATAATTGGTCTAATTCTTAATCAGTAGGCGAATGTTCGTTCCACTGTCTTGGTGGTATGGTCGTGCATGTCACTTTGCAACTTTCATGCAATGAGCGAGCACGAAAGTGGATTGTGATTCATGAAAGCGGTTGTTTTATCCGGTTTTGTGATTTGGATTGTTTTTCCTTTTGCCTATCTTTTAGTTTGCGCTTTTTAGTTTTATTTTATTCAAATGTCAAATATTTATTTGTCTGCCAATTTGACAGGTAAACCATCATCAAATTTTGCTTCGGAAGAAATTTTGCAAGTGTGATTAATGAGTGAAATCATTTTGATGAAGTTTTTGGTCATCCATTACCTCCTAAGTGTGAACTCGCACTGACACCTGTGACCGAGAAAGTGGCAGCAGAAAATACAGGGTGTCTTATCACTCGTGATTTTGAAAAATTCACCGTGATTTTCCCATTTTTATGAGTGGTTTGGAAATTTACCAGATTACATGAGATGGTAGAGGCAAAATGACCTGTGATGGGCAGTTTTGCTGTGCAAACGACCATTACCTCCACAATATTCACCCTCTCGAAAAAGAGGCACATATAATGCAATCATTTACATAATAATGCACATAATAATGCAATCATTGCATTATTGGCACATAATAATGCAATCATTACAGATATAACTTTTCAATTGGGATGATGCAACTTGAGGGTTTTGGATAAGTCGCTCATGAGCAGGGTTGGCAAACGTGTTTTTTTTGTTTCGTGTTCTTTTCTTCTGTGGCATGTGAAAAAAATGCTTTAAATGTGTACCATACCTACAGTTTTGATAGGTACAACATTCATTTATACGTAGAGTCATTTGGCCAGTGGGCCATTTCAACCAGCAGCACATTCAGAACTATGACACAAGTAGTCATACAACCGTCAGCGCTGAATATCTAACAAAACGGTCATTTCAGGACTCAGAACATACCTCGAGACACCATATTTCTTAGGGTACTAATTGGCCACCTACACGAGGCAGGCTAAACATACGCACCTTAAGCATGAAGTTTGGGCACAGGGAAAGCAAAGGATACAGCATGCCTCCAGCTGTGGGGCTGGATGTGTAAAAAAGCACAGGAAAAAAGTGCAGGACAAGCTCGTGAATGTGCTCGTATCTGCTCTGTGGACATGATTTATGAAGTGAATTTTCATGTAAATTCCAGCTCTCGAGCTTCGCATCCGATGTTTTAACTGCACCTGCAAAATTTGCACAAGCACCTAACAACTCATAAGATAGGTAGGCATACCTAATGTCTTCTGCAAAAAACATTTAACCATCAATGGCAATATAGGTACCTATCATAAAGCTGTCAATTAATGTCGGGGGCGATGTGGCCAATTGATTTCTTTTTATATTTTTCTGTTTATTGTTAAATAATTAAATTAAACAATCCAGGTAGGTAGGCCTACATGTTAAAAACTAACAAGAAGGTTCAAGTGAAAAAAGCTCACGCTTTACAATCAACATGCAAATTACCGTTGCCTATTTGTTTCGTATACCTAGGCTTGCGACATGATTTTAATCAATGGGGTGATTAGTTAGTTGAAAAATGGTCCCGTCAGTCAGTGTTGGTGACCAAGCTTTCACTGGAGATCTGATATTTTAACATATATTTCTGCCAACTGTGTTCGCTAAAGTCATTGTAATGTGCCTGTACTCACGTGCAGTAGTACACCACACTTCTGGAATTTAATGGGGTCCTGGGATCTATTGAACCCATGCTTATTGGTCTCTGGAACTGTTACCCTGCAATGCATCAAACCACCAGTTTCCACTCCCCTTTTAATTGCTCCACCTGTTCCTCCCAGAGATCGTCACCAATCCTGTTCTCACATTGGTGCTCACACCTGCATAAATTGAATGGTTCCATCCAATGGACCTGACGGTGACCAAACAAAGATGATGGGCTGGATGTTCATCGATTACCGAGGGCTGATGTCTTGAAATGAAAGCTTTTGCTGCAGTCCCACGGGCCCGGCACATCGTGTAAAAAGCCAAAATTTCAAGTAGGTAGGTAGGTATCTACTACAAGGGAAATCTCGGGAGATATTCAGGGGATAAATCTGAATGTCAATCGCTGTTCAAGCAAGTCCTTACCTATTGTTGGTATAGTTGTGACGATTTCTCCCAGTTTCAGCTTATATAAAATCGTCGTTTTTCCTGCAGCATCCAATCCAACTATGAAGGTAAAAAACAAAGACAAAATTAATTTGTTGCTACTTCATTTGTCAACAATGTCATTATAATGGAGCAAGGATGTTTATGTCTGCTTAAGGCTTTAAACAATGTTTTAGATCCAAACAATGTTTGTCCAGTCCCTACTTTCCCCTTGTGCTCTTCCTTTCTATTATGTGCCGAAGTCTATTTAACACATTCGAGCTTCGAGCACTGCACTTGGATTTTAGGGCTGTTCGAAATTTTAATTCCATGCACACAGCTGCTCATATGTGCAGGACTTTGAAGCATTAGGTTTGGGGAACTTGAATGTGCATTTCTCGCACTGAAATTGCCCTATCTTCTGGACTTTGAGTAACACTTGTTGGTGACATAAATTGAGGTGGATAAGATGCCCAGTCTCTCAATAGGTTATTTCCCTCGGGATTTCCTGGTAATTTCATTGCTTTCCCGTGTTTGAAGAGCAAGACTTTGCATCCTAACTTAATTACAGTACATAGTCGACGATACAAGATTGCTTTTCCCACTTTGGTCGATTGGTCACAGTGCCAAAGACCTGTCCACATATGGAGCAGACCAAGTTCATGGACATGAGTTGTGGTTAACAGGCGGACTACAAGAAGTTGGCTGACAACAGGGTGGATGGTACGCAGTTACAGCCAGCAAATGGCAATGAGGGTAGGCAAGTTAGGGCAGGTTTGATCAGCTTTAAATTAGAAATAATGAAAAGAACCCTCGAATCACATTCGTGGACCTGACATCTGCAACTTGTGGACAATTCGCTAGAGGTGCTATCAGCCTGTAAAAAAATGGGGAGGTGTGGTTGCAGCCAGGGTCAAACCCACAAACATCCAAAATTCATTTTATTTTAAAGGTGGAAAGTGCTATACAGTGTCTTCAGTAATTGGCGGGCCATAGAGGTGGATTTCGAGCCGCAAAACTCGGCGTGGAACTGCACTCGACGCCGTCCAAGTGGAGGCGCCGAGAAGCCAATGCACTCTCTGAATAATTGATGACCAATCACTCTCATTTGATCTCTCTGAGATCACGAGTTCACCTGTTCATTTCTGATATCTGTTGTGAAAAGCTTGGCCAGCCCAATGACGTGTGTGAAGTTGGGATGCCGGTGTGGCATGATTTTTGGAAGGCGCAGCAGATTCCTTCAGAAGCGCCGCGCTCCGGGGCGTTTGCAATCTCCGTGAAGTTACTGCCTTCTTGGATGACCGCTGAATATAACCGAACCACCTTATTGGCTGTGTGACCCTTTCTCATGGTTCTGCTCAGGCAGAAGGTGCTCCCTGTTTTATGTCGATTGGTCCTCATTAGGTTCACCTTTGCTGACGCTTTGAATGGGTGGTTTGCCACCTCTTCTGCCGCGAGATGAGATGGGAGTGTATCACGCGACGCTCACACATTTTGTCTGCACAGTCGGGAAACCTTTGGGTGAAGTTTGGGCAGTGGGAACTTACCAAGAAGAACTTCGCCAGCCCAAACTACCCACTGCCAACTTCACACACGTGCGCGCATCCCTGTGTCAGCGGCAATTGTTTCATGCTGGGGAATCCGTGCTTGGCTCTGGAAATTGGTTGAGCACTCTGACAGGAAAGCTGCATCTTCTTACGACTTCATCAGCGTGAGAGACGAGAGAGCCATGGGAACAAACCGATCAGCTGTGTGCGTCAGCTCGGTGTTCCATTGGGCGACACCAAATCAGTTTGCTGCACAAAGTTTTGTGTGCTCCGCCCTGTTCGTCTGCGAGTGGAACTTTGCTCTCACACGTTGTTGCTTGTGCCACCAGTTCATGAACCGAATCGACCAGTCTGTTGGTTGAGTCAACTGCACCTCATTGATGAAGGCCAAGCGCAAGCAGACAACGAGTGTGGGTGTGATTGCAGGAAAAACATCGATGCCAGCCATTCAACAGCTGAAACCTGATAAAGAACATCAAAATGGCAGTCTGGAATCTCTGCTTATCGAACCACGGCAAAATGAACAGTTCCCCGACGAAAAACGAGTTTTCTATGGCCCGCCAATTTCTGAACACGGTGTATGCAGAAGCCCGTTTTTGGTCCTATTTGTAGAGCACAGTTTGTCGACTGGAAAAGTTCCATGACCAATGCAGTGACATAGTCAAGCCAGCATTTGGACACGCTGACGCATCATATTAAAAACAATAAAAATGGAACAAAAAAGAATTGGTGCTGCATACCCATCAAAATTCTCATCTGTTTCTTTCCAAACAACCTTCCTAGAACGCTGGACAAAGTTAAGCCCATTCCTAAAAGTAGTAGGACTAAACAGATAAATCCCTGCTGGAAAGCAGATATGAAATTTACTAAAACCCCACTGAAGGTTGAGTAATTGTGTAGGTACCTGAAAAGAGAAATCGTGTTTGGGTCAATCAATATATACCATGATAGTTCAAAATCTAATGTGTTTTGCAAGTTCATTAAATGAAATATCAAATCTGCAGGCCAACATGTAAAACAGGTAGGCCTAGATACCTAGGTACCCATCTTATGGCATTGTAGGTTGGGGGAACACTTAGGTAGGTTTTGGAGCAGACAGTGGTTTATGGGTACCTACCTACCCACCATAAACAAAAGGCCATTCTGTGATTAGTAAGTGGCCGCCTCAGATTATTCCCTTTATTGAATATGTTTGTTGATGCAACAAAATTCTGATTCGTTAAACTATTGTTTCCCCTGTGGGAGTTCTAGATTAGTAACGTTTGCATTAAAGCCTGGAATTGAAAGCTCTTGATCCTTCGATTATTTTTCCGGCGAAAATTGGGGAAGGATTAGGTAACTCCTGACCTTCCCGTGGAAGCATTAACATCTGACCTTCCTGCATTGCAGATCAAAGTAGGCCTATGCGAGCTTCAGGTAGCAAATTGTCTTATGTGTTCCTCTAACCAGAAAGTGGGAGAAAATGGACACTCAATTTGAATGCCATGTTTGCAGGGTTGTTTTTTCAAACAGTTGTTTAAAACAAGCTGTTTAAAACAAGCTGTTTAAAACACAGAGCTTCGTTTACATCATTTTGTTTTAAACAATCTGATTTAAACATTTTAAACATGTTTTTATCTAAAACGAAAAACAGAAAAAAAAAACATCTTCAAAAAAATCAGTTTTCGATGGATCGTTCACATACCTACCGCAAAGAAAAACAGGAGAAACTCAAATGCGGGCTGCAATGAAATCTTCCAGCAAAAAGCAATTAAACGTTTTAAACATGTTTTATCTAGAATGAAAAACAGAAAAAAAAAACATCTCCAAAAAAATCAGTTTTCGATGGATCGTTCACATACCGCAAAGAAAAAAGGAGAAACCCAAATGTGGGCTGCAATGAAATCTTCCAGCAAAAAGCGATCAATGCGGAGGAATTGTGGTTTTGTGCCAACAGGATGTCGACTCATCCCTAAACTGGAAACAAAATTCATTTTTCATCTTTCATTTTTTTATTTTTTTTTAACTATGTTGGGGGCCACGGCAGTAAAAGCCATTGGACGTGGTAAACCCCGATCAGTCATGCATCATTTTTTGCCTCGGCAATTACCAAGACAACAATCAAGTCGTCGTGTTGTTTCACCAGCATGCATCTTTTTGTGTTGTGATTAGCCGCCGCCACGTTAGGCAATAAAAAGAAAACATGTTTCAAGTGTAAACCATTGGTGCAGAGAGATTGCGGTACAGTTTTAGAAACCCATGGTGGGTATTGTCAAGAAATGTGGCCAGAGAAATAAAAATACAAGAACAACACCAACCATGTCAGGCGACGTGAAGATTCCAGCACGGCATTGTCCAGATGGTGACAGTTCGACAGCGGGCTCCAATGGATAGATAACACAACACGAAATTGATTTGGTCACAAATATATCAGGTAGGTAGGCACCTCAATTTTTATTTTCTTGTTTTCAGAAGCGGAGGTTCAAGCCATCAGTTGCGAGAACGCCACTTTATCCATCCAACAGTTGCGTGCCATTCATGTTGACAAAACCATTGAACAAAAGTCAAGAATGTTCTCTTCTTGGACAGGACAGTGCAATGATTGACGCTTATCCACACGGTCATCACCAGCTGGCAAAGTGCAAGCTGAAAGCAACCACTCTTGCTGTCCATAAACAAGCACTTTAGGTAGCTGTCCACACATTGCGCACACCGTACCTATTTTGCAAAAGCTGACAAAGCGACAGGTCACTTAAGCTCACCATACATGCACGATGCGTAAAATTTGACAACTGACTAAAAGACGGGTCGCGACTGGTCGAAACAGGACAACATAGCTGACTACACCGACGTATATTTTTTGTTCCTGAAAACTGGACTGCCAGACCCGACTGCCCCATTCTAACCTATCGGGTACCTACGTTGGTGCGGATTTCAGGAATCGCCATTTTAAGCATACTAGGTACCTAGGTACCTACCGCCTTTGTCGCATCTTAACCAATTAACCATTCACGCCTCGTCAAGAGGTGTGACCCACCAGGAACTGTGCTTTCACTTTGCATTTTCAATATGGCATTTTTAAGCAGCACAAATGATGCAGTGTTCGGCCACCTCTACCTATCTGTCCTACAGAAAATACCGAACAATGCGCCTATGCGGTACCTAAAGCCAGCACAAATCTAGAACAATGCTTCTGCTGGTTGGCTGGTTGGAGGTGGGCTGATTTTTTTGCAATATGCCTACTTTACATTTCCCATTTACATGTCAAATTACTAATGTTTGTCTCGTTTTTTCTTTAACCGAAACTTGTGGTTGTGCTGCTCCTGCAACACTTGCCCACTATTCCATTTTAGGGTAAAATGCTCATGTCAAATC
Source organism: Sinentomon sp. SZTP_YWyxl (assembly GCA_030068105.1). Classification (NCBI taxonomy): domain Eukaryota; kingdom Metazoa; phylum Arthropoda; class Protura; order Sinentomata; family Sinentomidae; genus Sinentomon; species Sinentomon sp. SZTP_YWyxl. The sequence goes on along the minus strand of JASGXE010006876.1, from coordinate 1,976 downwards.
TGTGATGGTACTTTTAAATTTCCGAGTGATTAGTATACACTGGACTGTTAATGGTTTGGAAAACCTGTGTCTCGACCTTCCGACAAGATGGGTGGCTGATGTATGGACTACGCCCAACTGTAAGTTTTGGTTATTGATAATTTCAACATTTTGTTGTATCTTGTCTGCATAAATTCTTCTGAAACAATGTTGTGACAAATTAAAACAATGCACAATATGACATGATCTTGTTGAAATTGACAATAAATTATTGGGAATTTGAGAGAAAATAAAAATTTAGAAAAAAAAAAAAAAGTTAGGTAATCAATGTCATAAGACATTTTACCAATTTCATGCTGCAGAGGCAATCAATGAATTTTGAATAGGCTATTTCAAAGCGCCGGCCAGTAAAAGAAAGACATGCATAAACAAACAAGACAATACAAAATGAATGTCGAATTATTCTAAAATGTGTTCGTACCTGAACAAATGGTTTATGCCACAGGATCCATTGACATTTTGGTGGCCAGAATCAGACATGAATTATCTGGTCAAGCCCGGCGCCCGTACACCTTACGCGCTCAAAAACTGAACTGATATCCGACTGACGTAAGGTGTACGCGTGTTTAAAGCTGTGGCGATTTGCCGACTGCCGTACACCGTACGCGCGGGAACACCATGCATTAAAATGGGTTTATCGCCGCAAATACGGCGAATCGCGTCGGCTGAAATTTTCACAGTCTGAAAGAGGAATAAACAGCGATCCAGACGACGTTTATTCCACCAAAATCGGTCCAACCGTTTCAAATTGGCGCAATTTTCAAATTTCCCGGGTTTTTGTCTTGAGTTCCTGTTGAAGGCGCCTGTTTTCGCGATCGCACGACATCTGCCGGCCGCCGAAATTTGAATTTTCGAAAAGTTGAAAGACGCGCGACTTAGCAGACGCTTAATTTCACTCGATTTCCTGCATTCGTTTTGAAATGGCGTCGTGTTGAAATTTCCTGTTTTTTCCAGTTTTTGCTCAATTTTGGTGCGGTTTTCAGTGGTTTGTGTGTGTTTTGGTCAGTTTTTTTTGTGCAAAAGTGTTTTTATTGGTTGAAAACATCAAAATATGAGCGATTTTATTGACACAGAGCAGAAATCTGGCTTGGTTGGGCGGGAAATGCATGCATTTCTGCTTTTTCCGGTTTTTGAAAATCCGGTTTTCGAAAAGCTTTTCAATTATTAATACCCATGCATGGTATTAATAATTTTTGCAAATCCTTGCAAAAATTATAAATTCCGGCGGGAGCGACACTTTTTGGTGCCGAAAATTGCGGAATACCATTGCAAATGCCGAATTCGTAATTCCGGGCTTGAGGGGTTATGAGTAAAATTCCAAGAGAGCCAAATGAAAAAGTGCCCTAAATGTCAGTATAAAAAATAAAGGAAAGAGGAAGAGGGGGAGCAATTAAAATTAGAATTAGATTTTTTTTATTAGAATTCCAATTAAAATTAGAAATCTGTCCTTCCCACCTTGGTTTAATGCCAGTCTTCGCCAAAAATACTTCAAAATGCTAAACCTTTTTTCTTCCTGCTCCTCAAACCAGAATCTGTTCCCTCTTTATGCTGCTGCTTTAAAGGATTACCAGAACAATCTGAATTTCATTGAGTCACGCTTTGTTCAGAAACTTGCAATCAATGATGTCATCACATCAAAGCAGTTTTGGAAGTTCCACAATAGCAAATCTTCCAGTCAAGGTCCCTCTGGTGCCAATGCTGGGTCGAGTAGCTGTTTTGCTTTGGCTCTGACGAGCTATCTCAACCCAAAGATTCCTGCTGCATCCACTGTCACCAACAACCGAGTTCAAGCTTTTCTCCGTGATGCTGATTTGATTTCCCTGGAAGCGGTGGTTAAAGAGATCAAAACATCAAAGAACTCCACTTTCAATGTCATTGATTCCATACCTATGGCATTCCTTAAAAACCACTGCGACAAACTAAAAACTTTCCTTTTT
>JASGXE010006875.1:0-19565 GCA_030068105.1 Sinentomon sp. SZTP_YWyxl | reverse complement strand
ATCCTTGTGGAGCGCCGGAGCAGGAGACTTTACGCAGAAGAGAGGAGATGCCAGTAGGTTACCAATTTCCGCAAACACGCCCAATTTTCAAAGTTTCGGCCCGGTTTGAAAGATGCACAAACGGGTGGAACTATTGCTTTTTGGGTCAGGAGTTCAGGTGCTGAGTTTTGCTGGCCTCGAGGGTACCAACGTTACACTCCTGTAGACACTTCTCAATGATGGCCAGAGCATGTTTCTGAAAAGGGTTCAGGCAGAAGTGGGAATTTGACCTCCGTTGCGTCACACTGGCGATCAATTCCAGCACGTATGGATTTTTTTTTAGGAAAATTTTCGGTTTCAAGCAGTTCCAATGACTGGTCTATACATGTGGAGTGGGCCAAGTTCCCGAATGTGATTTGCGGTTGAGAGGCAGACAGCAAACAGTGGGGTGAGATAACAGTCAATAGTCGGACGCCAAGCAACAGGTTGACACAATAGGCCATGAGGGTAGGTAGATAAGGAGTTAAAAGAAAATGCAAATTACATCCGCGAACTTGACCTGCTCCATATGCAGACATGTCATTCGAACTCACCAAATATTTGAGATGGCAAGATCTAGCGCCATGCCATTTTGAACCCTCCAAGAACCCACATTCACCGTGATGCGAACAGAGATGCCAAACTCCAAAACATCCAATTGACCTGCTTGGTGCGAGTCTAGTCAAGGGTAAAAGGGCAAAGCAAATTTGCAAAGTGTTCACAGTGCACAGCTAAGTACCTTCCATCTGATATTTTGATGTGTTTTTGGCAATCTTTCGCCCCGGGCTTGCGAAATATAGTTTGCACGCGCACGCACACATTGTCTTTGCACTTCTCGTTGCGATTGCGATCTCTTCTTCCTGCAGTGTGTGCTGTGCTGTATGCTGTGCTGCCGATCCCATGGCATTAGATACACACATATGCGTGTTGCCACAGCGAGGCTGATGTTGGAATCCTTTCGAGTGGATAATTCCATAATTTCAGCCTGATTTCAAGAGGCCACAATAGTTCCCTGGGAGCAGAAGCTCGTTCGGAATGGAGAGAGAGAAACACAGATTCGAATATTCGGAATTTCGGGAAATTTCCCTGCACTGTCTCGACTCCCATTTTCTTCAACTTGCCCCCAGTGAAATAGGTCGATGTAATTACCGACCTCATTTTCTTGCTTTATCTGCTCTGATTGCAGCAGTTTCTATGGAATATATCTCACATATCTCTTCCCATATCCTCGCATATTTTAGGTTGCCCTCTTCTGCTCCTCACCGCAAAGCACTCCGGTACTTCACATTCTGGTTCGGCCTTCGATATTTTCGGAGTGCGTCCCCTATACTTTGGTTGCGGCGTTAACTCCTCGAACTGCTCTGTTCTCTTACTGTGTTATGTGCTTAAAATTCTCTCATTAAAATGTTTGCTTTTACTCCAGATAAAACCAGGATTCTCTTGTCTAATTTGAACATTTTAATCGGTAGGTCAGGGTGTTCCGCTTTTCAAGGGGGGGGGGGGGGTTAGCCGTATTGAAGCTTTTGAGCTTCGCGATTTCACGTAAACAGAGGTGGTTGGCGTGCCGAATTACTCCACTCGGTTCTCCGCCGACAGTTTAAAAAAGTTATTCAGTGTCTATTGTTATTTCAGTGAGATATTTCTCCCTGATTCGATTTTTACCAATTTTCCGGGAAGACAAGAACCACGCAGGAGGAGCTTAACATACTCCGGCGGTTCACCCTGCCTTGGCATTCCTCTCTTGCCTCCCAATTCTGAAAATTCTGGATAAGAGAGTTTCGTCTTCTGCGAATGGTCTCAAATTCCAGCGCCTTTCCACGTTTTTCACTGCTGCTGAAGATGCGGGCCCGCAATTTCAGTGCACAAGAGATCCCCTCGTCCTTGTCCTTGTTTCCCGAACGAATCCTGACTCTTCAGCTCCTTAAAATTTTAATCCAGCAGAAATTCAATTTAATTTCTCTTTCTTGCTCTTCACTCTGAACCGACGTTTCAGTTCAAGTTGATCCTCTATTCGCGGACCTTTTGTGGTTCTTGCTGGAATTATTTTCCAGGATTCTTTCGAGAATTGACTCCACTCCGACTTTTCGATGCCTGTTTGAGCTTCCTTGAAGCCGCAGGCTGGGAACGTTTCTGATGGTGGCTTGGTTTCTGCTGAATCGCCTGAGAGAAAAAAGGTCTCACGTTTTGATTCTGCCGGTGTAGGATATTTGGTCTTTCGGTCCATGCACGAGGAACTTTTCAGCAAATTCTGGCTGGATTTGGCATCAATTTGTCGATGAGTGGAATGGAACATCCCGTGGAGTGGTATTGATTTCGTCGACGGAATGTGTAACTTTCCCTCCGCCAAAGAAATGAAAGTTTCCACCTATCCTCTCACCTCCAATGTACAGTGGCGAGAAAATTAATTGCACCACATATGGTGTTGTTTTTCTCTCGGATGTTCGGCTTTACCTCGAATCTGTCGACATTGGTTTCCCATCATTGATTTGACGCACATTTCCATGCAACAAAATCCCTTTTTTGAGTCTGAAATCATCACAATTCGCACAGTTTTCTCTAGACAGATCGAAAAACGGCATGCACTAATGGCACAAGTAATTTTCTCTCCACTGTACCTGCGTTCTTGCACCCTGATTCTTGCAACTGGGTCCTTTGGAATTCGGAACTCGCCGCGTGAGGGCACGCTTTTCAATACTTTTTTTTATTGATTTGTGAAATTTGGTTTCCAAACAGAAATAAGGTTGGCAGAATTAACGGCACTGCCTTCCTTTGTTTCCGGTGCTGTTCTGTCGCTCATTCGCGGCCACTTGTTCTCGCCAAATCAGACATGCGTATTGCGGGGTCAAGATTCCAAGAAGAATACCTGCCACGTACCTTTAAATGTGAAAAGTACCCACCTACGGAGGTAGCTAGTTACCTGTCTCAATGGTTGATGGAAGATCAGGCTGCGAAGCCCATTTCCAGGTTGCAGTTCGGAATACCTGTCGACATTTGAAAAAAGCTGAACTGGACGAGTTTTCACACACGCTTAAGCAGCCAGGTTAGGTTTAGTTCGCTTAAAGTATATCACAGAGCAATGGTTATAACCCGTTCAGTCCAATGTCGGCAGGTATTCCGAACTGTTACCCATTTCCAAACATCTTCTGTGTGGGGGTATTGATGGAATAACAACCATTCTAAAACAGCCACCATTCCATAAGTGCAAAAGTGACGAGAATTTGGACAGATTTTAATTTTGATGACATCCTCCAGTTTAAGAAGGCAGAAAATATGGCTGAAAGGGTTTCAGGAAAATAAGAAGCGAGCGGGGGAGTTCACGCCAAAGACAGTTGATGTGGTGGTGGTGTGGTGGCGGTGCTGCTTTTGCGGTGGAATCTGTCGGCGAAAATAAATTAATCCGGGCAAAACCGAAAGACAATCACATCGGCTTCATTATTATTGTTCTTATTCGTTTTCTAATTGTTTTATTGGGAATTATTTCGAAATTTCTTCCAGCCCGGATTTATGGTTCCTAATTAGTATTTTACGGCCTGGCAAGCTTATAATAGTTCCGCAAGCAAACGGTGATGCAACCAGTAAGCTTGCGTTCAAATTTTGATTCCCTGGCAAGGCTCGTTTGACAACTCGAGCCGACATGATTGATGAGCCCATCAATTTATACACCCTTTTGTATGCGCTTGGAAATGTGTCTCTCGCGCGGAAAGGGTGTTTCTGGGTTGACGAGAAGGCTTTGTCTTTGTTTTTGACGAGGTTTAATCATCTTAATTGAAGAAAATCGGGGCTAAATAGGCCTTTCCTCCCTGTTAACTCTCAACCTCCAAATGCTATCCAAACGTCGAACTTCGATGCTTAATTTTTATGCATTTTCTTCGACTTTCGCGTTTTATGAGGTCTCTGTTCCAAAAGCTTTGGTACGAGTAATATCCCTTCCACGAGAGCTTTGCGAGCCAGAAATGCTCGATTGCTTTTTGGGCATTATAGCTTCCAATATCCAGGGGGTTATACACTTGACGTGAGTTCTTGTTTGAGGTGGAGTGCAGCTGTCCAATTTTGGTAACAAGGTCCCAATAAATTTCTTCCAGCCCAGCAAAAAGTCAGACTTTTCCGAGGTTTTTTCTCGTGGAATTGATCCCCTTGTTGAACTTCTGTTTCGTGGTTAAGTTAATTTGTGAGGTCTAATTTAGGGAGTCTTTTTCCTGCACAAACGCCAAGATCATCGCGGACGGTGGAACCCGTTTCAACCCTCAGTTTTTTCTCCAATGCTGTCCAATTGGAATTTCATTCTATGTCCATCTTTCTGCAGGCGAATCTTGGATATTTTAATTTGAGGGTAAATCAATACGAACGCGACGCAAGCCACAGGGGCAACGGTGCACTCAGAGCTTTTCTGTTTTCTGAGGAACCGCATGCATGGATATTTAAATTTGAAACCATTGGACAGTTCCAAGCGATTTCTCTAAAGTATTTGGCCACAGCAAAACGAAAATTGCTGATTTATCACATTTGTGATCAGAAACTTTTTTCTGCTCCAACCACGGATTCTTTGATCGGATTCACTTTAATCGAGCTTACAATAATTTCCGATTAAAGTGTTGACACCTGTTGTTTGAGCTATACAAAGTATCAGATCACAAAATATAAAAATAGCACGCTATGGTCAAAGACTTTTGGGCGGCCAAAAACTTTTGGGTTGCTTGATTGGGTTCCCCATAAACCACGTCAATTTACAGACAAAACACGCAATTTCAGCACTGAGCCGAACAATCGGTATGGTTCTTCTCCTCTTCACCTTGAACTCTCTGAATGCGTCCATGTGAAGAGACGAGCACATTCGCACATCCTGTCGTTCGAATCGCCGTGCCAAGAAAAGTCGGACAAAGTTTCGGTTGTCAAGAAAGTTTGGACGGAGTTGTTCCGTTGCTGAGAAGATTTATAAATCATGTAAACCGATCCATTATGGTTATTTATGTTATCAGCTTCATTTCATTCCCTGCGCCAGCGAATCTTATCAATTTACGGCCGAAAATTTCCTTCGATTTGGGCTAAACATGAAATATAACAAAAACTGGCCCACAGGTGCACACAGAGGCCTGCACTCTACCCGATTAGTATTCTTCGGGTGATTTTGGCATAAATTAAGCCACCTAAAACGCTCCGCGGATGCGCTCAAGCTGCGGGGCTTTGTTTCTCGGCAATCGGCCAGAAGTTAATCTTTCCAAAACAGGCCGCATTGTCCACGTTTGCCTTTGTTTCCGGAGCCATGAAGTAGTGTTTGTAAAAAAACAGTTACACGTTTGACGCTCATTCGACTCATGAACCTGTCTTCCTTGTGGGGGCTGTTTCCTACACACCTGAGGTCGGTTTGACAGTCGGAGCACACCTGAACAAAACGGTTCGGCCCTGAAAAAAAGAGCGATAACACAATGGGAAATCAAGAAACGGAACCATTCAAACTAACGCCGTTTATCGTTGGTAATACATAGCTTTGATTCAAGCTGTACAGTCCAGAAACAATAATGGCTCCCTCAGTACATGTACAGTGGCGGGAAAATTACTCGTGCCATAAGTACATGCCAGTTTTTCGATCTTTCAAAGAAAACTGGGTGAGTTGGGTTGATTTCAGATGCAAGAAATCGGATTTTGTTGCACGGTTATGCGTCAAATCATTTCTGGAATACCAATTTTGTGGGATCGAGATTTCCCCGAAAATTCAAGATGGAAAATACACCATGTGTGTTACCATTAATTTTCTCGCCGCTGTACCTACATGGATCATGCCGGGAGTCATTTTTGTTTCTGTGACTGTATAGACGTTAAAACAAAGGAAATCGAAGCAAAAATGCGTTGGGATGCTGGATGGATTTGAATTGTTCGTGTCAGAGGGCGTGGTGTTCTGACTTGTGACTGGAATGCATCAGTCAACGCAGAGACACGAGACAGCACTCTGACGATGGCCATCTGCCAACAATGCTGAACTGAGCGAGTTTTCAGTTGCCGCTATTTGCTCAGGGATGTTGGCATGACAGGGTAGGGTTGGGTGATTACCTTACCCTTCAATTTTTCAGTTGTTTTCATGGCTGGGGAATGATAACTCGCCAAGTTCTCTGTCATTGAGAACTTGGCGAGAATATTTAGATAACGGCTCAGTGTTGGCAGGTAGGTACCAATTTCGAAAAAAAAACGGATTCTTTACCAAGTGCAAACATCTTCAAAAGGCAAGTGAATTATTTAGTTTTAAAAAAACCCTTCAAAGGGTTTGGCTTTCCCGGATTCAATTATTCGGGAGTGTTGATTTTGTCATCATCTTTTCGTGTCTATTTCAGAGTTCCGGAAACATCTTGAACTTCTGCGAAGTCGGACTGAAGATTTCTGGCATCGCCCCAATCACGTCGCAGGCTGCGATCACCTACCAAGACGTGACCCTGACCTCGTTGACCCTGGGTCACTCGGAACGGCACACGGTTGCTTTCCTTGGCACTCGCTCCGGCATCCTGAAAAAGGTTAGTCAGAATTTGGATATTGCGGCCAGTTAATTTTTGAACAAACATGAAAAAATGGGCGCTGTGTGCACCGGCGATCATTTGCATGAAAGCATGTTCTCTGGGCTGGCGGTGGGTATCTGCGGGTATATATTTACCAGATACCCTGGCGGTGTGCTTGAGTCGCAACGTGTGTTATCCCGGGTCTCACGCTTGGAACAGAGTGACGCAACTTCACCTGATTCCATTTGAAGATGCAAACTTCAGAATCATCCACACTCATCCATTCAAATATCCAGGGAAACTTTGATTTCTGTGTTGGAACGACAGTTTTCGTCCGGGTTTCATGTGATTGCAGCAGAAAGTCTGGTTTGCCTCCACCACCAAGCAGTCGCGATAGCCTGCGATTTGTGCGTCTTCAAATTGAAGAAGTTGCCATGCTGTCAACTGTGTTCACAGCCTTCCGCATCTCAAGCACCGTCAAACCAAAAATAGCCATGGTGAAATGTCGTCTTTCCAAACTCCTGTCGACGTCCGGTGAAAAAGTGACGAAACGTCTTTTCTCTAGTGATTTTTTTTTCCAAAAATTCATGCCACCAACGACTGAATTTTTAATTTTTCCTTGTTTTGTGAAGTGTGGATATTCTGAGTGGCTTTCGCCACACTCAACCATGGATCACAAGGGTGAAGTGTCAAACAGCAGTGCATCGTGACGCCCGCAAAGTTTTGTGAAAATCCAAATATTCTTTTTTGTTTGTCATTCGTTTGTTGAAACTTGTTTGGAAACTTGAAACATGTTGGTTGCATCTTGAACCATCTTTTTTGTTCTCACTTTGTTCGATGCTGATAACCTCTGAGGTCACGATCAGCTCGACTGATGTGCCGGTGTCAAAGGTCTCGCTGCAAAGTGTTGTTTTGCATTTGGTTTCGACTTGACGTTTCCTCTTTTTTCCGCCGCACAATGGGTTTTGGTATCTGGCATTATTAATTTGTACAAATTGCCGTCCAAATTTCCATTTTTGTCTTTTGTCAGGAAGAGTTGGAATATTTTCGGTGAAGAAAAACGAATCCTTTTTCTGATCTTCGATTTTCTGCAGAAAGAGAACAACCATCACTGCCTGCCCGAAATCTGTAATTTTTGCAGTCACATTCCGCGCCATTGAATCTCCCAAAGACGTTTCGCGTCCTGATTTTGATGAGAGCCATCTGCCCCGAAAGTTGACACTTCGCACTGGTGTTGGTGTCAGGAAGTGGTGGAATGCTGACCATGCAAATGGCGATTTTTCCCACGGGTTCAACCTTCGTACGATCATCAGTCATCAACATTCGTGCATTCTTCGAACTTTGAGGTCACATCCTGCGTGGAACTTCCTTTTGTTGTGCGCTCAAGTTTGAATTGAATTGAATTGAATTGAATTGAAATTCACCTTTATTTGAAATTTTAAACAATGATTTATCAAAAACAGTCTTGAAGAGATGCCGGGAATATTCCGTAGTGGCATCCCTTTTACAATGCACAGAAATTTGAAAAAACAATTGATTTTTCTCAAGTTCAACTTCCTTTTCCTCGATTTTCTTCTCTTGCCCGCTGCCATAATGTTCTCAATCCATTTGATCTGCCGTTTTTCGAAAGAATTTCACATTTCACGTGATTTCTTCATTCAAGTCAGCTTTTTCTGCGGAAATGTGGCAGACTGATGCACCATTCTCAGCGCACTGTGGCCAATCAATGCACATCTTGATGCATGGCCCTGCAACAATGCATCCTGCGCCCTTGAAATGTGTGTGCGTTGACGGGAATGCAGATCAACAATTGGGGCTCACTAACATTGAAAGGTTGACTATATTGCGTCAAGGAAACAAACGTTGGTATTTGGGCCACTTTTGTTTCGTGCATTGCGCTCCTGATGTTTGGCCGGGCAATCTGGAAAAGGATGTGGATGTTGGGAATTGTCATTTTTCTTCAACTGTTCACATTGGAGCATGGTAATTTGCCATTTGGGCAGCTTTCGTCCCTTGGTTTTTGTCTGTGAAATGGCGAGCGTGGTTCGGAACTGCGTGTTCTCCACTGCGCATGGGTGAACAAGCTGCTTCGCGAGTAAAAGTGGCGTGGCACATGAAGGGTCATGACCGAATTTGGTTTTCGTCGATGTGCTTTGCAATTTGGCGGTTTCGGCATCTGAAATGAAAGTTTGATCTCGCCCATTCTCGCATTTCTCTCACTCTGACTGCTGTGCTTCTCCTTTCTCCGCGCACTCTTCTCTACATTCCGAGATCAGACACAATCTGACGATATGGATCAGTGCAAATTGGTGTCGCGATGGAACCTCCGCGGAATATCAAAACCCTATGCTAGACAAGCATGGAAAGGGTGGAAGGCACCCGAGAAGGGCCAACTCCCATCCTGATATGCGTGTCTCTTTCTTCATATGTCGACTTCCGGTCTCGGTCTATCTGCATAACACTCACATAACACAGCAGCAAGTCAAGCCGTCGCCTGGCCGGGCGCTACTTGATATTCTGGTCAGTAAAATGCTATTTGATTTTGGCCATTTTCTTTTCTCGAAGTTGTAGTTGTGGGGGGTAGATTCTCGATGAACTTGAGAGGGACAAAAGCGGTCTGTACTTCGCTTCCTGGAGTTTAGAATAAGTTGACCCTAGCGTTCCTTTTCCCATGGTGGCCGCCGACCGTAACGAGAAATGGCTCAAACAAAACTACCCCCCCTGCAGGCCTCTTCCGTCCGATTCAAAATGCGGGGGGGGGCTGTGTTTGGGTCAGGGCACACGCACTCAGCTTGGCCTGCATGCACTCGGCAAAAGCGCCAGTTTCCAGATTTGATTTCCTCAACAATATCCTCAGAGGAGGAAAGTTTTCCACTTTGGACCTATATTCGCATTGACACCCACTTCATCTCTCCGCATTTCCTCCCGCGGCTCTTCTCCCGCAAAAATGGGCCAACGCGTCAGCTTCAGAGAGATTGTGTGGGTGCGGGTGGGAGTTCGCACATATCCAGAGGCTCTTGCCCTTCTGCAAGGTGTACTCGGAAAGACCTTTGGTCGTGCTCCTCCATTTTCTGCCGGGTCGTTTCAGTGGCTCGCTTCTCTTTCCGTCAGATTTGGACGACTTGAAAAGGTTTCCTCAACTCGTGTTTCAAAGGCGTCTCGGAGACCTCTCGTTGGAATTTTTCCATTTGCACTGAATGTTCAAGAGCCTACTTTGCTTTGGCATTGTCCAGTGTCGGTGAGAAATTTACCTTGGATTTCCCCAGATATTTATTTCTGTTCCGGAATTTGAGGCTTTTGGCTGGTAAACACACATTCCCTTTCCTTTTTTCTCAGCTGTAGACACCAAATTTAATGTGCACCAATGTCCGGTAGGTAGGGCCTACTTTGTTTTGATTATAAGCAACAAATTCTCTGGGTGTCCTTTCTCTCCTTTTCCGTGTCAGAGTTGTCAAATGCATTCATATCTGTAAAGGTTCATGAAATCCTGTGATCGTTGCTTAAATTGTGGGATCTTTCGAGTCTTTTGCAGCTTCTCATCTGTGCATTTTTGAAACAGCCCGGAATTCGTTGGCGGTTGTCTTTTTTACTTTTTGTGCCACTTTCAGTTCCCAAACTTCTAAATGCAAGGATCTTTTCACACCCCTTCTCCGCCTTGATGTGGAGGATCTTTCAGGATGCCGGGAAACTTTCAGCCGTGCACCTTTGCGCATCTTTTCACGCCCTTGATTCGAGATGATTCCAGGGATCTTTGAGGTCTGTGTTTATGCAACTTCCAGCTTGCACACTTCACATCCTTGCTTCGAGTCGGTGATCAGCCTTGAATGCATCTTAACACATATTTTCACACCCCTGCTTCGAGTTTATTTCGCGGAGACCTTGGAGGTCCGTAATGCGCACCTTTCAGCCATCCACATTTGCACATCCACACCCTTCCTTCGAGTTGGGGGACCTTTGTGATAGTGTGCTGAAGCTTTCAGCCATGCATGCATCTTCGCACATTTTTACACACCTTGCTTCGAGTTTATTTCGCGGAGACCTTGGAGGTCCGTGATGCGCACGTTTCAGCCATCCACATTTGCACATCCACACCCTTCCTTCGAGTCGGGGGACCTTTGTGATGGTGTGCTGAAACTTTCAGCCATGCATGCATCTTCGCACATTTTACACACCCTTGCTTCGAGTTTATTTCGCGGAGACCTTGGAGGTCCGTGATGCGAATCTTTCAGCCATCCACATTTGCACATCCACACCCTTCCTTCGAATCGGGGGACCTTTGTGATAATGTGCTGAAGCGTTCAGCCATGCATGTATTTTCGCACATTTTTAAACACCCTCGCTTCGAGTTTATTTCGCGGAGACCTTGGAGGTCCGTGATGCGCACCTTTCAGCCATCCACATTTGCACATCCACACCCTTCCTTCGAGTCGGGGGACCTTTGTGATAGTGTGCTGAAGCTTTCAGCCATGCAAGCATCTCCGCACACTTCGTCGTGTTGATTCCGGGCATCTCTGAGGTCCGTGTTGTGTAGCTTTTTATCACGCACATCACTGCACGCAGTGAATTACCTGGATCAGGGCAATTTGCCCCTTGATGTTCAACTTTCTTTGCAGAGCATCCTTTCGCATATCCCTTCCCCTGGTTCTTGAGGCAGTGGATCTTTGGCGTCTTGTGCAACTTTCCTGTGATCTTGGTTTTGGCCGAGGCTCGCTGGCTGGAAGTTATTATCCTCATTAATTTAATATTTCATTTTCGGAATCTAATTTAATATGCTATCTGAATATAATAGATGCCAGCTAACGCTAGAGATGCCAGCCAGTCGCTAGCTAACCCCTCATATGGCCTCGGGCTTCACTTTGACGTTGACTCCAATGCTCCTCTAGCAAGCGTACTCTGTCTATTCTATTCTATCTCGCCAACATCTCAGATTAAACCGTGTGTATTTCTCAGTGTGGTTCGGTGTTTTCCAGAATACCTACATGGAGGGTGTACTGGGTATTTTGCCGTTTCCGCGCGATCACCTTTTTATTTTGCTGCATCGTTTCAATGGCAAAGGTTGCCGCACCGAACCTTCGCGAATCGCCCTTGCTGGATTGTTTCATAGGTATGTGCAGATGAAAATAAATTTTCACTGTGATGAGCCGCACGCCAGAGGTGCGGCTCACACAGGTCATCTTTGCTTTCTGTGAGAAGTGTTTCCTCGGGGAATCACTGTTCAGGTCAAAAATTTTGCAAAAGCTGGAACAGTCGGGATGAGAACCGTCAATTCTTCCGTTCATGTGGCCATTCCAGCTCACCAATTTATGCTTCTGTTTTTGAACGCGGAAAGCTTTAAAATGGCGTCCCTGATGGCCGTTAACTTTGTGAATCTCGCTATCAATGGAATCAAAGCTGCTTCTGAAGATCCACATCAAACGAATCGCCCTTTCCAAGTTTGTGTGCTGCGGCCGTCTCATCCCTTTCGTTTAACCTATTCCCGACCTGCTTTGCTTGCCAGTGTGCAAAGGTAAAATAAATGGTTTCTGCTTTTTTGTACCCTGCTGCTGGCCCTGTCTATACGAATATGTGTGTTCCTCTATTCGAGCTCCAGACTCTGGAGGCACCTTTTCGAAGACAAACTTCTTTTTATCAACCTCTTTACAGGTAAAGGAAACTCATTCCGAAGGGCCACAGCTGATGATGCTAAGTTGGTTTGGGAATTCCGGGAGAGGTCGGGGATTGCTTGCTGGCTTTTCTTCCATTTCTGGAGAAGGGAAGTTTTTTCTTCTTGGAGTTTCCGGAGAAACTGTGGACTGTTTTGTGCAGGGATGACCAAAACTCTTTGTTGCAGCAGAGCCTGCAACACAGGGGGCAACTTTCAACTCGACGTGACGTCATCTCATGTGTTCCGAAAAATGCTGGATTTGGGTTCTGCATGACAACCAAATCCAGCTGAATTTGTCAAATCAAATAAAAAGAGTCCGTGAAAAGTGTCTTAACATCAGCAGATGTCGCACTGCAAATGGGCAATCTTACTGTCCAACATCTGTCTTTCCTTTTGACTGCCGCCGCTCGGAAAAATCCCGACAGTCAGTTTTCCATCACGGTTGCGAAGATGGAAGAAGTTGTTTCCCTGTTTGCATGACATAAAAGCATGGACATCCGCATGCCATGTATGTTTTGGGTGTTTGCTGGGTCGGAAAAAGGCCACTCCATTGCTGATTGACGCAGATTGGGCAAATTGCAGATTTTGGCCAGCAATTTCGAAGGGAAATATTTCCCTTTGAGGGTTGCTTCCCTCTGCTGTGCTTGTCTGCTTTGGATCTCCTCTGTTTCATCTGAAAGGCCAGTCTGACGACAGTTGTGCAATCTGCATCTGTTTGCTCTGTGGTTTTGCGCTTGGCACATTCAATCCCTTTGATAATTTGCTGCCGTCTGTGGTCCACACTGTACCCGTTCTTGATTTGCTCTTTCCTACCTACGTGAACGTTTATAATTAGCTGTTGCTTGGACCTTCATTCACTGATTCAAATCAGGACCCCCTCCAAGGAAATTGTTACTGACCATCCCACTCCATCAAAACTCAATGATTTTTCCCGGCGATGGTCCCTGTTGTTTTCCCCAAAGGGAATTAGGGAACACCCCTGTGATCAGCGCCCCTGTGCTTCATTTCCAGCCTGCTGCGGCACCCTTGCTTGTGGTGTTCCAAAACACCACGCCACGCATGACTGGAGCGGTTTTTCCTCCCTCGCGGATTCAGCTTTGTGAGCAGCCTGCAGACATGGTCCAAATTACATGTTGTCGTTCCTTTTTTGTTACCCTGGCAGATGCGTCACGGATTCGTCCCAGATTTCCGACCGAAAAACGACCCCATACGTCGCCCCTTTGAGCCCCAGCGTGTGGGCTGTTTCCCCCCAGCCTTCCAAATTGGCTGCTCATCTTGTGGAGCCTTCCGCCTCCGTTCTGCCTGCAGATGTAAAATTAGAGCCCAGTTTCATGATATCAAGATTGTTTTTATGTTTGTTGCCAAGTCTTTTGGTCCTCGTCAAGATACGTTTCGTTCCCTGTGGTTTTTAATTTGATAATGTCCACACAAGACGTGAAAAAACGCGGTGGGTCTCAAGTGACATTTTACAGCGAGCAGGGTCCTTTCCTCTTGTCCGACAGTGGAACAACTTTCTTTTTTCGCCTTTTCAAGCTTGTGGGCCCCATCTTTTTTCGATTTTGTGGAAAAGAACCTTCCTGAAAACGCTTGTGAAGATCTTGAAAATGCCAAATTTGTTCAGGTGAGTGTGGGTGCCGTCTCTCCCCGTCGCCTCCGCCCCACCCCGAGCACCCGTCTTTTTCCCGCATAGAATTAAAATCGATGCGTTTGCCAATCTTTCAGGGGCGAACTTTGATTTCGTGTTGAAAAGGTCATTTATTTATGTCATATTTATGTGTCTTTCATGACCATCAGAAAATGACCATCAGACACATGCGTATGTGATCTTCTGCCAGTTGTCCTTGCTTCTCAGGAAACCCTGACACCCCGTCAAGGTGAAACTATCAAGTTCAGATGTTCCAGAAAATGACCATCAGAAAATGACCATCAGACACATGCGTATGTGATCTTCTGCCAGTTGTCCTTGCTTCTCAGGAAACCCTGACACCCCGTCAAGGTGAAACTATCAAGTTCAGATGTTCCAACATTTTTGCAACTGGGGACATTTTGGCGTATTGTTTTAGTGGCCAAAATGACCACCTGATATCGCCCCAGATACGCCACAGTCCTGGGGTTGAATCTGATGAGTGGAACTCGCAATTCTATGCAAATGAATGTACCTGCTGTGGTGAAAAGTGTGAACACCCAGCAGGCAGGTTCTCATTGCTCGAATATAACTCCGACATTCCGTGTATCAATAGGAACATTCTGGTGCTACTCTCTGTTTCGTCCAACGACTCGTATCTCCTCCAACGATCTAAAATCCTGTTCAAAATAGTTCATTTTCCGACGAAATGATATCATTGTCTTAGTTTTATGATCTGGGTCCGTTTCCTCCTTCCTCGGAAAACATGCTCCTTCCTCATCACATCCGTGGTGTGGTTGCTGGACTGGTCAGTCCCAGGTTGAGGTCTTGGCAGCCGGTCTCAATGCATGGCACCTAATCAAGACCCACGCACACCCGAGGATGATCGGCTAGCACCTGGCGCTTCTGTGTCCGGACCACGTTTTCTGTCCAATTAAGAATAGATAAACTTTTTAAACGCTTTTGATGTTATCTCAAAACCCTCTCCTGGCCATGAGGATAGAGGCAAGCAACAATCATTCTGCGCAAGAATTCTATGTGCCGCACCTGGTCCAAGACCAAATGGGCTGAAGAAAATCCACGGAGTTTGTTTTTGAAAGAGGTATTCGTGGAATTTGGGAAAGTTAATTCAGTTTAAAACTGTGTCTCCTAGTGACTCTATTTCCCTCGGATCGCATGGACATCTTGATGATCATTGTCTGGGCACATCGAAAGCTATATGATTAAGTCCTGCACAGAACCAACACGAATAATTCGAATCATCTCCACGGGTTTGCTTCAGAAAAGACAAACCAAAGTCGTTGGTCCTCAAGCGCCAACGTCTGTCGCAATCTATCCAAGGAAGAGTCGCAGCAGACAATAAGTTCTCATTAAACGCGCATAAATGTCGTGGAACGAAACGATCTGAGACCGGATTTCGAGACTGTTTGACAAAACTAGATCGTATGTTAAACCAAGGCTGGAGCGATGGGAATTGAGATAATCTGTGAACCTATTTTGGCCACAAGTGTTTCTTGTCAACAAACATGCTTTGATGTTATCTGCGATGAGCGTCCCCCGACCCGACTGAGCGAATGGACGCCTTTCGATGTTAAAGTGGGGCTGATGGATGCAACTTCTTTTGATTGGGCCAAGATTCATTCAGTGGCGAAGAGATGCTGAAAATGCAAGTGGCCGAAATTTGGAAAACACCACAAAGGAAGCGGTTGCTGAAACAAGGCACAACCTTCTTCAGCTTTGAAAAAAATGCAGGATTGCATTGGTCGGAAAAAATGCATGATCGCATTGATCGCAAAAAAATGCATGATCGCATTGATCGTAAAAATTGCATGATTACATTGATCGTAAAAATTGCACGATGACATTGATCGCAAAAAAATGCATAGATCTCATTCGTTCGAAAAAATGCGTGATTGCATTGATCCAACGCACATTGTCGAGTTGGGTAATGCGAGTCTGCGTTCATCGGGATGATTTCCCAAAACGAACTTGACCATTCTTGTGATTTTATCGTCCTTTTTCGGAGCTGTAACTCTCGAACAGATTCTGGAACTGTTGGTACCTAACTGACGGCTTGTTGCAGAGACCCAGCTCCTCATCGAAGCTCGAAATTTGTCTAACATAATTCACACCAGAAATCACCACAAGAGAATCCACAGTTCAAGGTTGTTGATATGAAGGGCTATCTTCCCATTTTAACTTAGTTAATCGACCGTATCATATCGGTTAATCGACCGTATCATATCGGCCCGCCCTTTGATGATGTGCTCTGATGGACGGGTCTCTCCCAGTGTGATGGTGTTACCTGAATGCGTTTAATTTCGCCTTAACTCTTCTTATCTTCGGTGTTCTTTGGTGTTCCCGATCCTCTGACGTGTTTGATTCATGGATATTCTTCGACGCTTTTTCACGGCCAGACAATGAACATTTTATTGATTACACTCCGCGATACCTTCTCCTCTTATAGTCATATGGGTTTGCGTGAAACAATGATAGTCAATCCATCAACGTGATAGATTTCATCTCCCATATTTGGGTCCTCCTTTCCCCAGAGGTGCCCACCCCTTCCGGGCATATATCATCAGACATCCTCCAGTCATCTGGATTCGGTTGACCGAGCACCCTCACCTTGTGGCATCGCATGATCGCCGACAAGCTTGCATGATTTTCCGTTTTGGTGTTCGTTGTTCGTTCCCCCATCAATTCCAGCAATTCTTCGAGGTGAGCTCACACAGCTCATGTCTCAGTGAACACAACACACGCATGATGAGTCGTCCCCCCAAGAACGAAGCGAAGGCTGTGCTCAAAATGCATAATTTTCAAAGGAGGAATCACTCATGCATCATGTGCGTTGCCAACGCAGCTACGAGGATCTGACGAAATGTTCGGCAAGTTGATCACATTTTTCCTTTGATGTTACGCAATCCGCCGACATCAATTTTCATGTCATCATTTGACAACTTCAGCAGTGTCAATGGAGCTTTTTATTCAGCCTCCAACTTCAAGAATTTTGAGGTTCGGTCCAGATGACAAAACATGATCTCAGCACGTGCACACCCGGGGACGACCGGAAGTCACGATATTCAGGATTGAAGTTGTGCCACAAAAATTCAGTGGAGTTGCTGTCCAGCAGCAAAATTGGCCTGTTAAACCTGAATTTTCTGCATAAGTCTGCGTTTTCGTTGCAATATGTATGTCTGCAAAACTTTTTTTACTGAGCTGTTGTGGTTTCAAACTCTGAATCATGCTTCTCCTTCATTCTCGATGAAATTGCGGGTCAGGTTTTGCTTGCAGCATAACATTTTGACCTCCCCAGGTATCCTTTATCTTGGCTGCAACTTATCATTGACTCTAGCTGGCTCAGCTGTGGTTCCAGACCCCCCATTGCTGTCGAGCGCCAAATTACGGGGTGGCCCGCCACGAGAGACTGCCTCTTGTCCCTCCTTTCCTTGGGTGGGCGTCGAGCAGAGTCAGCCGAGCTGTTGTTTTTTCGAAATAAATAAACGAGGACCCTCAAGAAAATCGGCGTGGATGGCGTACTGAGATATGCGTTCCAGACGCGTTGCTTTCACGTTGAGGCTTACCTGTGCGTCTATCGCGTCGTAGCTGGGCGCCTAGAAATGAATTGGAGCTAGAAACGGGCCTCTAGCTTCATCGTTTCCCATCTTTTTTTTTATCAATTTCTTTTTCGTTATTTTTGTTGCTAATATATTCAATTACTTTTGCTTTTTTGTTCATCTGTCTCTCTCTCTTTCTGTTCTGTTCCAACTTCCACCCCATCATCTGTGGCCAGGCGCTCTTGTATGCGGTCTCTGCTCAGTGTACCAATACAGCAGATTCGAGTATGCTTGGATCTTCCTTCTGCGGGTGTCTGTGGATGCAGAGCTATTCTTTGGTGGGGCGCATGCAGGAAACAGAAACTCTTCCACTTGAGTTTCCCTCAAGCGTGCTTGCAGGAATCGTGTTTCAACAGAAAATCGGCGACATACAGGCGCAGTGGTTCAAATGCTGAGTTCAAACTCGATAAAATTGCCGATCCAGATGAGGGGGACACAATTGCACGATCGCAGGGAAACATTTTCAGAATGCAGCCATACTCTCAACCGTGATAAAATTAGGTTGCGTGCAATTGAGTGCAATTGAAACCTAACCTGGACCGAAACCGTAAACGACTAAACTATTTTTCTCAGCCTGCAATTATCATGGAATGAGAAAAAACAGCAGGTGGCTAACCATGAAAAACGAAGAAAAACGGAAAGAAAACCGTTTGTCGATGTCAGAGGGACACACGATTGCACAACACAAAGAAAAGGCACACCCTGTGCCGTCTGCTGTTGCCAAAGGGACAAATTGCACGGCTCACGTCGGAGAGATCTGGTCTGGGTAAAGTTGCGGGTAAAAGCGCTGCCATGTACTTCTCCATCTGAATTTGCATTTTACCCGCAATTGCGGGTAAAATCAGGACCACATCTCTCCACCGTCATCAGAGTACGGCTATTTGCCGAAAATGTTTCCCTGCGATCATGCAATTGTGCCCCCTTATAAATGGCACAAACAAGCCCGATTTCCATCCATGAAACCACAAGCGAATTATTCTTTTTCCGGAATTTGCTATGACCCTTGCTTGAATTCTCACTTGCGTGGCGATAAATTTCTTTTTGCAACAGTCCGTGTCATCGTCACCCCCTTTTCACTTGCTCTTGAAAAATGTCGCTATCTGTCTCTGCTTCCTCTTTTTTATGCCTTCCCGTGTGTGAGCCATAAAAATATGAATATTTAGTTTGAGTGAACTGAACTCTAGAAATTGTTGGGCTTTTGTCGACTTTTACTTGTCGTTTTGATGTGTCTACATAAATTTGGATTACGTTTTTTACGCTAGGAGTTTTTCACGAGCGCTGCCTCTTGCCCGTGGCCTCCCTTGCTGGAATTGTGGGGTTCAAGGCAGGCGAGTGGGTAGTTTGTTTGCCTGACTCCACAAAACTGCTTCCACGAGATGGCGGAAAGCTGGATGGAGAGTTTATTAGCCGAATTCTGACCAAACATTTTTCACAAGCGCGGAGATCATTGCTTTTTCTGTCGTGAAATTTTCTGCCCCCGGTTTTTCTGTTGGAGGTACCGTCGAAAGGAAAAGGTTGTGGCAATAATGGTCTCGCACAATCAGGATTTGAACACCTGGGTTTAAAGCGGCAACCTGTAAGGTCAATCACTTTCATCAAAATGAGGACAGATGCAGGGTATCAAACAAGAAAATCCCCAACCGAGGCCATTTTGCAATATTCTCGTTTGTAATTAAACGCTGCGATGGAGATGGAAAGGTTCGTCCAACACTGATTGAAAGTGGGCGTTTGGCCTCCCAACAGTGAGGAATTTACGAGAAGACAAGGGCATGTTGCACTCTGCACACCATTCATAGTCTCCCCACCGGTGAGTCTCAAAAGTGCTCTGAGGCAGTATGCAGACTGCTGATGCTTTTAGGGCGTTTTGAAAAAATATTGGATGCATGGGTTTTTAGCCGGAAACATAGTGGATACAAATGTCGTCCCCAAACCTCTTCTGTTGCCTGCGCGGTTGAGGTCATTGACAAATGCTTCTCGAACCCACGTTTTCATTCTTAAATGTGCACCGAGGTTTGTCTCCTGGAATGCTGCCGCTGAATTGTCTGCGGTGTTTCTATGGTTATACAATTGGGAAGCGTTTCCGTGGTTGCAGTAATTGTATGTGGAGACCGGCAGGTGGAGTCAGCAGAACTCAGTATAACTGCAATTTCATGAGCTGGCATGGTATACTCGGAACGAGA
>JASGXE010006874.1:0-20569 GCA_030068105.1 Sinentomon sp. SZTP_YWyxl | reverse complement strand
CTTGAATAAATTTTACGAGGCACCAATCGAAACTTTCGATTGAAGTTTAAACAAATGGCTGCCAAACTAAGTGAGCTCGAGGGCTAAATTTTTGACAAACATGCTCACCAAAAATGAACTTCAGTCGAGAAATACGGAATTTGAATTCTTCTTGGACCACCCCCCCCCCGTTCCAAAGTGTAGTCTAAAAGAGAAGGTACCTACCTACAACTGCACGTCATGCCTGAAAATTGAAACACAGCTCTCTATAACATAAATGTGCATAAATGTGGTTCTCATCACTTTTTGCACAGTGAACAATTCCATCGAGAACAATTTGAATTATATCCTGCACCATTTTTGTTCCGGAATTTTGTTTATTTGAGCAGTCATATTTAATTGATGACTTGAGCTTCACAAATGCTCGATGAGTACCTCTTCCAGGATGTGTGTCCTTTTTGTGAGAGTCATTGCTTCCTATGTATTCCATTCCATCCCAAAATAGACTAATTGGTTAGGTCTAATTATTGCTGTAAATTGTTTACGCATTTACCATAATTGCTGGTGTCTAACATTTTCTACCTTCCCATTTTCTCCATATTCCATGTGGCATCCCACATGTGTTCCCTTTCCTGTCGTGCATGGATTTAAATGCCTATCTATTAAAAACTATGCTCTTATTGTTGTTAACTGTGTTCTGCATGACAAACGTGTTGGCTGTTAATCGGCTACAAAACAATAGCCCAAACAATGAGTATGCTGAGTTGCCATGGAACCCTTGCCTTCACCTGTACAAACTGAATGAGCGAGAATGACCAAAAGAGTGCTTGCTATTGCAGGGGAGATCTACATGGAATGTGGTGGAAAGGCACAATGAATAATAAGGAATAATAATTGATTGATAAGGCCCTAGACAAGAAAAAAATAATTAATTTTATAAAAAAATTGCAAGTTATTCTTGTGGCATTTTGATCCTGATTGTTTTAGCATTCTTCCTTGTGGCTTTTTGCAACAAGAGAGATAACGTTAATAATGACAAACACATGAATGAATCAACACCTACCACATCCATATCGGCTGGGGAAGATTTGTTCCAAAAGTTGATCATCATTGACGTTCTTCAGTGACAACAACTTCTGGTCCCTTCCATCTCTGACGGCCACAGCATCAGCCTCCTCAGAGGTAGATTGAACTGAACTGAAAGGAATATCAGGATTGCTCGTTCTGTTGGCCTCCTCTTCTTCGGGGTTTGTTGTGCTGCTTGAGCATGGAAGAGATGACATTGGTCCACGATACTCTTGATGATCAGAATCAGAATCATCATCACCATCAGATGCATGCTGCCTCTGCTTCCTTGAATTGGTTGTGGTTGGATGCACTGAAGCATCCAACTTCACACTCCCCTCTGCCATGAAAATATTGGTTTTGTTTCTGTTGTCCTTGGACACTTTGGCTCTTGGCAACTCGGTTGCTGTGGATTTCGAGAACAACTTCAACGATTTTGAAGTTGAAGAGTCTGAAGTCTCTGGCCAAGAGTTGTTGACCAACACACAATTATTCTTATTATCATTGTCATTTTCAGCCTGTCCTGATAGCAATGTGGTTGATTGTGGTCGATTATGTTGAAAATTGTTAGAAAAGGCAGAAAGGAAATTCTTTCTGCTGTTATCATTATCATCATCAACATCGTTAAGATGTACCGGCAGAGGCGGATTGGCCTGGGCAGTCGGCTGCAAATGTTCAGGACTTTGCAGCACTTCATGTTTTTGTTCCAATGATCCACCAGAAGACTGCTGAATCAGATGAGGGGAAGGAGTGGGAATGGGGCTGCCATTGCCATAATTGTCATTGCAATGTGGCAGAGAACCAAGAACAGCTGTTTTTGTTGTTGTTGCAGAGGTAGAAGCACAGCCAACATCCACCAGATTGTTCACCCCAAACAACAACTGACCAGCCACCAGTGCTGGTGCCACCACCTGGTGTGATGTTTGCCCTGGCTCCATCAGGTCATCAATTCGTGACCCAGATCCAGATCCATTCGTAAGATACAGCTGGCTCCACTCCATGATTCCATTTTCCATCTGAAAATCAAAATAGATGGATGAGGATGAGAACAAATTTAATTTTTTTTTATTTCATTTCATTTTAAATTTTTTTTATTTCATTCCATTTTAAATTTTTTTTTATTTCATTTCATAACATGCTCCATCCTATTGTTTTGCAGTAAATTTTTAGCCTTTGTTTGCACAGTGAGAGTAGCAAATTCTTCATAAAATTCAATTTTTACAATGCCGATGACTTTCCTCCGCAACCTCTGACGCTTTTTTTTAATTTGTTGGGCAAAAAGAAAATCTAAAAATTTCCAATATTTCTGATATGATGAGCCTTGTATTGATATTTCCAAACGTAAAAAAATCTTTAGATAGTTTTTTACACTGACACGTTTTTTCTGTCGTAACAATCAGCAAATTTTCTATTCGGTTCTCTTAACTCCACAGGTCCATGAAGAGGAAGAGCTGGACTCATAGGTATGAGTCTAGCCAGTCACATGACCAGAACTCTGGTTTCCGTTCTGTTGTAGGCATAAAAACAGGTGTAGGGGGATCATCTGCTTGCCAAAATTTCCTTTCCATAGACATTCATGCAATAGAATCAAGGCGCAAGATCAGCTGCTGCAGTGAAAACAAATTTTGGTGATCTGATTCATAGAGATAGATAAATGAATTTAAAGAATAACTGAAGACATTTGGATTGGTTGTTGTTTTGCATCGCTGTTGGCATATGTTCTCGGGACAAAAATGGGGAATTGGCTCCAAATCGAATTGCCTGACTGCACTGCATTTTTTTTTTCTTTTTTGGTATCGGTGGCAGGCTTTGGCACTTGCAGATCTAATTTCAATTTTATTTCACAGGCTTGCATTGGAAAGTTTGAAGATCGTGGTTTACGGAAAAACCAAAAAAATGACAATTTTGCCAAAAATGGACAGGCATTTTGACCAACTACATGCACTAATGTCGTTATATATGTAACCCTTCCTTCAACCCCATTGGCTCATTAAGGTTGAATGAGCCAATGGGGATAATTGTATTGTATCAGATGCCAATAGGAGGAAAAAGATGGTGAATGTGGGAGGTGACATACACTTTCACTTTCGTCTTTCTTTTTGGATCCCTTTTCCTCCTCTTCTTTTTTCAGAGAGGCAGAATGTTATCAGAGTACCAGAATATAAATTAATTAACGAAAGAAACAGACTTTTGAACGAATCATTATCATCTCGATACGAAACATCTCTGTCAGAAACTAGAACAAAGTCAACACCACTTGAAATATCAGCTCCTCCCTCCACTGACTATTTTGTTTTTCATTTTGATAATAATTTAATTATTCATGATGAAAGCAGATGGATGGCTGTGTCATGTCTTGAGGTGCTTGTTTGCATTGATTCTATGAATGGCATGGCACCTGAGTTTGCTTGCAACGAATTTCTCGATTTTTGAATAGATTTTTGACATGGGTGGAATGCACAGAGAACAAACATTCCTTAAGTTGCACTGCACCGTTCTCAGGTGTTGATGTCATGATGTTTACCGATTCGATGGTAAATATCATCGGTCGCATCCGGCTTGTGACGATATCGAAGACCCCTTGCCTTACTCAAGCATAGCCGAGCAGTGATCCAGTCTCAATGCTTTCCATTAGTCTGCCAATTGATATTTCTTCAACTGTACATTGAGTATCAAAAGGCTGATTGATATCAAAAGGGTGACCTTTGGCAAAATGCACTTGTACATGCAACAAGGTTTGTGTGTAAAAGTGAACATAAATTTACCAAACTCTCTGCTCATGTAGGGCACTCAGACTTCAAGTCAGTTCTTAGAATGTCTGGCTTGGATCCCATATACCCTGCCCTTGTATGATCATATTCACATGGTCTGCTGCCACATATTCAGTGTTCATACATTAGCAAAGAAAAAATCCATCCCATTTCACAACTTACCAAACAAAATTTGAATAATTATCACCCTTCTTCACAACAATTTGCTCACACCAGCACCAGCACCTGCAAAACAATGGATCCAATCCAATCCAATCGAAACGAATGCCCAAAATAACTGCAAAATAACTACTTGCTTCGATGATGGCTGGGATGTTTTTTGCCAGATAGCAAAAAATGGATTCAGGGAAATGGAAACTGCATGAAAATTGTAACCAGATCCAATGAGTTCCTGCTTAGAATTGGACAGGAAAGGCCCTGAAATATAATTTCTAAATTAATTGAAATGGTGTAAATAGGTGTAGAGGAGAGGTGAGGTGGGTAAACGTCTGTGGAAAAAGAACATCAGCCAAATACACCAACACCCGTGAAGTCAATATGAAAATCGTCAATGAAAGCATTTTTTTTTTCTCGTCATTGGAAGATTCAAAGATGTCCTGCCCTGCTTCAAAAGATACTCGTACTTAGAATGAAATGAACAATGATCGAGCCCTGTTTCAAACAACTGACAAAATGCCAGCAATAGCAAACGTAGCACTTTTTTGATTTAACACCCATGGCAACAGCCATGGCAATAGAAACAGGGCACCACCAAGGAATTTCCCAGCCCATTGCAGCAGAAGTCGGCATCGCCTTTGGGAACTCAGTCGTTCGTCATCGAGGGTGCGATAGGATACACCCAAAACGTCACGCCTCAAATTGCTTCGGAAATCTGAATTGCGTCAGGTTAGTCATTTATTTTCTGTGAACCCAGCAGTGTTCAATTCAAAAAAACTGTCATTTTGCCCATCCCATGGCATTGCAGTCGACCTGGTAGGTAAATCAATGTTTGGCATGGTTGTTGTTGTTGTTGCATCCAACTTCAAAAAAATGTGAAAACAAAAGAAAAAACCATGCAGAAGCAGACCAACAGCAGTGAATGCAGCGATGAGCGGAGGATTATGGGAGCCATGATAAAAAAGGCAAGTTAGTCGAAAAAGGGAATGATCATATTTTATTAAAATAACCAATGAGCTTTGCTTACTCCAAATCTTCAATTGTTTGAGGGAAGATGGTCAAGTTTCAGGGGAGATGGTCTATGTTAAAACCTTTGTAAAATAGAATTGAACGCCATCATGTGCCAAAAACATATTCACATCCCCAATTTCCTTCTGCAGCTGAGTGCCACACTCCCATCTTACAGTGATGGGTTGTCCTTGTCTGACGATCAGCATCAATGAACACTTGTGTTCACTTCCCACAGCTGCGGAAGTTAATGCACTGCAACAAACAAACGTGAGTGAATCAGATAGAACCGAAATACGAGAGTTGGATCAGGAGTGCTTATAAACAATGCACATCTTGTCCAACAACAAAACATCAAAGTTCGAGGGTTCATTGGGATCTCCACATTCAAATCTAAACGAAAATCACACTTTGTGAATTTCTTTCACATGTGATTTCAAGCTGGATTTCTGACTGAATCGGGTGCAGCATAAGGTGGAAGAATAAAGCTTTCCTCCTGCGTGTTTTCTCACATACCGATTCAAGTGTGTTGTTTGTGGAAAATTAGCACTACAAGTGTCACAGTTGTGTGGTTTTTTACCCATATCATAATGAGTCCGCATATGTGCCTTCATATGGCAATTGTCAGCATTGTAAATGAGCAGATAGTGCACACAAATGGCTTCTCACGGCTCACCAGAATGAATTCGCTCATGAATTCTTGAGTTTTTGCTTGGAAATGACATGGAACACACAGTGCACCGATGTGGTTTAATGTTAGCATGATGAATGATGTGACGCTTGAGATATGACATCTGCTTAAAACACTTTCCACAAACCTCACTACGAAATGACTTCTCAACAAAATGAATCCTCTCATGCTTTTGCATGACATATTTATCTGCAAATTTTGCATCACATGCAAAAGGCCTTTCTCCAGTATGAAGTCCCATATGCCTTTGCAGACGCGTGAATTCTGTAAATCCATGGCTGCAAATGTTACAAGTGTGTGAGCTTCTTTTTAAGATGGGTTTTCAGATGTTTCTTTCCTGAGTTGCTTTTGCTTTTCAGTTGCAACAACTTCCGAAACAATATTCACATGTTGCCTTCTGTTTCTCCTCAGACTTCTTCCTTTCACATCAGATTCTCTTTTCTGCTCTCCTGCTTGCTTTCTTCTTCTTCTTTCTGACCTACTTCATCGCTGATCTTTTCTCTTTCCTTCCCAGCTGGTTATTTTCCTCAATGTCATTTGTCTGCTTGCCCTTTGTACTTTGGTTGCTGTGATGTCGGCTGCACCCAGTACGATGTGACATTCTTGCTTTATGTGAGTAGAACTCTGCACTGCATATGTCACAGGCAAACAAATGAGCTAAAATTGAAGAAAATTAAGAAGAGAAAAACAAGAACTTACAAGTTACGAGCAGGACTGTCATGTACCAGGGTGTTTGAATCGAATGGCTTGGCCGTCTTACTCAGTTGTGTGCTGGGAATGTTTCCTTCTCTTTGTAACTTCCTTGCAAAGTGGCACACTTCTGCCATCGATGGAATAGTCTTTGCACGCCCCCTTTTAAATGTCTCGGGTTGATCCCCCCAGCCAGGTTTCCAGGTTCATCTCGAAGCACTGTTATCACGAGCTTGCCAGCCGGTGCTGTGGCTTTGAATTTTGTGGCTTTGAATTTGACGGGTGGTTTCTCGTGTGTTCTTTTCCATTGTATGCTGGCTACTTTACCCTCACGGTCACAAGGATGGACTCAGGTTTAGTACATCGTCACCAGCTTTGCCAAAAAGTCAAATACGTAAAAGAGTCGATCAGTCTCAATCCGTAGGTATGCGTTTGGCACTGCTCTTCTCTTGTTGCAACATTGACGTGCCATGCCGGCTACCACTCACATTGGAAAAGAGGCAGCAGAGTTCAAACCAGCTCGTACCGCCTCTTTAAAAAAAACCGACAGACTGGCAGTGTTCACCGAACCAACACGATCCACCACTAAAAAATAAAAAATGGCTTCACGTGGTTACCACCTTATTGCCAACTTCACCGACAACCGACTAGTGTCCGTAACTTGTAATGTCAGGTGACTCCTACTTAACCTTCTTGACGCGATTGTTCCCAAAAAGCCCCGCCCTTAAGGGCTGGTCACGTGACGACCTTATTTGGCAAAAAAAAATCGATTTTCGTTTTTTTGCATAATTTGTTTGATGGAACCCTCTTGCAACATCTGGCAAAAAAAATTACGAAAATCCATCGACAACTGTCGATAAATAAGCAAAAAACCAGCATGCCTCAAAATTTGAATTCAGAAAATGCGACTTGATTCAGAAATGCTGGAGTTGAAAGCTTCCAGAGTGTGGGGTTTCATTGGCTTGCCCTCTGAATTCAAATAAATGCCATTCATGGCTTGCCCTCTGGATTCAAATCGCTCTTCATGACTGCGCAAAAACAAAACCAACAGGCCTCAAGGACAACAAAATTGCCAGCTGCTTTTCCAGTCCCGAGTTCCGAATGCATTCAAAATTCATTCGCTGTGTTGCTGCGCCCGATGGTTCTGTCATTTCAACGTTGAACCCAATTTCCTGATCATGCTGTCTGCAAAAGAGCCATACCCGTTGATCTATGCACATCCATCCATGGCCACGCCATGCTTGCCCCCTTCCACGTCCTTTGGAAACATCAAAAATCGATTCTCGTTCGACCGAATTGAAATGAAAATGCATGTCGGCTGGCCCGGTCTGGCCAAGGTTTGCTTCTTTGGAGTGGACTGGGATGGGAGGAGGATGGGCGGGTTTAAGGGGGCTTCCCCGCAGCCGAAATCTGTGTGATGCTCTTCAGCGTAAACAAAAGAAAACAACTCAAACAAGCAGGTCTGTAAAGACCAAATCGCTCCGTCTTCTTTTCCCTTTTTCTCGCATTCATATTCGGCGACACAGCCAGTGCCGCTGCAGGCGAATGAATCGTTTCCAAACAATGCGGTTTTCAATAATGGGTATCAGAACCTTCTCCCCAGCATTCCCGACTATGTGTACCTCACTCACCTGCCAGGGAGGAATTCCAGATCAAAATGAAAATCACACATTTTACAGAAAACGAAAAACGACTTTTTTCACCTTCGCGTCTTGGCGGGAAAAAGTGGCGGCGGACCGTCGCCAACGATTGGGTCGAAAACGTCCCGGATTTTGCGCGGGAAATTTGAAAATTGCGGAAGTATAATTCATTCCGGAACAAGAAACGAAGGGAATTTTTGAATCTACTGCAACAGCGGGACGATTTCGTCCCTATCGTTACCCTGGATAAAATCCTTTCTACCCTTCCTCGAATCAAGAAGGTTAAATTTTGGCTTAGTTAAATTGTTGTTCCTGCTTATTGTTTTGTCTAACAAAGCTTAAAGCAGCAATTTTGAATATCTGTCAATTTGTGCCGGTTTTAGCCAGGCAACAATATTATTAAAAAATAAAAATGCCATTTAAATAAATTCCATGGTCTTCATTCAAGAAAAATGCCATTGTGTATGTTTATAAGCATGCAGTTCAGGAAGCTGATGTCTTATGTTTTAGTCTGTCTGCCCCTCAGTTACCATCATTGGGACAAAAAGCGAACTTTTCGTATTGCATTGTTTTGCTAAACAAAAAAAAAAAAAAACGAAATCCAACAACTGAATGGCATCAGTGAAAGATGATACATTCATGGTCTTTCTGGATTCAATTTCCCTGAAAAAATTCACAGTGTTATGCACATCAAAACAGGTTCTTTCTTCTTGCAATTGAGGGCATTACATGATCATTTTTCTGATATCCATTGTTGCCTGCACAACAGACAGACACGACAAAACCAATAATAATTTATTGCATCCTGTAGGGAACTGTCCAACTTGCTGATTTTGGCTCTTAACCGTTCATTGACAGGTCGAAAGATAAGCAACCGAGTGTAAATTTTATTAGAGTTGTACACAGATCTTTACAGTCGCAGTGAATGCAAAATTGAATGAATCAAAGGTTGACTTGCAATGAGTTGGCAGCAGAGTTGCACATGACAACAAAATTGCTTTCAGACACACTCGGAAACAAAAGCGGAATTGAACTTTTTAGAAATTTAGAAAATTCGTGAATTTGAAAGGGTCAGAATTTTTCCAAATGTTTTGGAATTCCGAAAAAAATTGGAAATGTGCGGAAGCATTCAGAATTTTGAAAAGTTGGATTTGTTACAGGTGTTCGAAGTTCCGGAAGGGTGACCTTGTTTGCAGAATTCTTTCCCCAAAGATATCCCACTTTAAATCCAACGGGGGCATAAGCCGTCGGGAACACATCGGTTGTGCAGGTAGTCGGATCAGATCTAATCCCATCCGATCCGATCTGACTTCTGCATAACGCAAGATTTCCTACCCCAAACTCTCATCTTGAATTGAGTGACAAAGCACAAGTTTGTGGTTTCCCAATCCATCTCTCTGATTCAAAATAGTGTCCTTGATGTTAATTTTCTGATCCCACGTTTCATCTTGACCTGTCTGTCTGCAGTATTGGATTATGTAGAGAGAGAAGCCTTTTGAAAAGACGTTAAAGAAAGGATTAATTGAAAACGTCATTGAAATCGGTGAAAACAACCTTTTTGGGAAATTGAACTAGTAGTACTCCAATCAATCCAATCCTATGTTAAACGAGAGGGGAGCATTTGCTAATGAAAAGCATTTCACATTAATTGTAAACCAGAAAAGGAATTCTAATCGACAAAATGGTGATGTAAATAAACTGAATCAGCAGATTTTGATCTGCCACGAAACAAAAAATAGCTTCATCAAAAATCAATAATAATTTTTATTTTCAATCAATTAATCTCCTCAACTAAAACAGCATAAAATAAAGACAGAAGTACAAAGCTTACCTCACACGAGTTGGCAAACTTTGCCGCAAGAAAAAAAAAAAGAACAAAAGAAAAAGAAGAAGAAAAAAGAAAAGGATGAAAGGCGAGGGGATGGGAAGAAAGTGCAGCACTGCAAGAGGATGCATTGTGATTGATTTTTTTGAGAGCAAATAAATTGATGCAAACTCAAAAATGCAAAAGTATTGCAAAGTGCACAGACCACAGAACTTGATTCAAATGCAAAAACGGTTCATAAAGAGAAGATCATGTATTCATAAGTTGTAAACAATGCACAATCAGGAAAAAATATCTGCCTGCACTAAATGATCAAAAATGATTTTCGAATTCAAATGTGTGGTGAAGGAGTCAAGTAAAACAAAGAAAAAAGACAACAAAACAAAAAATCAGACTTGGACAGATTCATCAGAATTTTTGTTTTTTTTTTTTTCAATTTGCACGTTTTTCTTGTAGATACTTTGATAATCCCAAATGGCACAACAGTAATAAAATTTCATATTTCTTTTTTTTAAAAACCCAGACTTTTTGCCAAGTCCAAGTTGCCATTTTCAAACATTTTTTAGGCACAGACACCAATTGAAAAAAATCGAAGAAGCATTCTATTCTCATGCATGTTGTCGAAAAAACCTCTGTGTCGTGTCAAAAGGAATGATCAGCACCCTTCTACTTTCATGTATTCATACTCAAGAGCACAGCACCATACCACTCTATTTTTTATCATCTGTCCACCTGATCACATCTGAGTGATGATTAAAAAAGTAGAAATTTGCAACAATGGGACGTGGATAAGAAAAAAAAAACATTTTGCAAAAATTTTAAAAGGGCACATTTGCACGGGATGACACTAATTTACTCATTTCATAATAATGGCATCAAGAGAAAAAAGTAGCTATGGCAGCCAATTCAACAAACTTAAATTATTTCCTGGACTTGCAAACAAGGCATATAGTTCTGACAAATCGGTTCTTAACCTCCTGGTGCCGCCCATAATTGCCAGTCTTTCCGCCAGGCGACATTGTCAGTTTTCACCCTTGACCCAAGATCTGATGCATTTACGGGCAAAATTGGCTGAATGTTTTATTTTGAAAAATCAGCAACTTTGGCCTTTTCTTTACGATCCTTTGAGAATTTTTTTCGAAAAATTGTGACCGGAGATATCAGTAACACACACTTCAAAATCCTTTTCCAAAATATTAACGTTTTTATTCAGCCAGAGTAACTTAAAACATGGTTCCGACAGACAGGATGTCACCCAAAGCATCACAATCTGGCTCCAGAAGAAACGTGTGTGAACATACAGAACACGCAGGCCTGTGAGCATATAATTTCCGAAAAAAAAAAAGAAAATTGCATTTAAGCACCATTCTAGGGGAAGCCAGCATCTGTAACTGATCAACATTCAAAACTAGAGCTCAAGTACAGCCAGGACCGTTAAGTCTTCTGGAAGAACTGCCCCCAATGCAAAAAGCCCAAAAGCCTGGACCTGGCAAATTATAGAAAAATAAACAAAATGGCGGCGTGATCAGACGCCATTTGTTTGTTTTTCTAAAAAAATCTCTTTTCGAACGACACCACTTCCACCCCAATCAGTCAATTTGTCAAGTGGTGCAACATGAGGAAAAGATCCACCAACGACTTTGAAAGCCAATAACTCAAAAACAAACTCCATGCAAACAGTAATGTCATTTCTCCTTCTGTCTGCGTTTGCAATCCAAATTAAAATCTGGATATGGGTTATTGTGCTTTGTTTTACCGTTGGCTCTGAGATGACCCCATCACCACCAAAACAGAAGCACCAAAACGTCTCCCAACAGAGTACAACAACAACAATGGCTGGACGTGAATGAAAGGAAGGCACACTTCAGAGAAAATGGCTTTGGCAGGAAATTGGAAAGGTGGAATGTTGCAAGCAAGTGAAGCCACCGATAGACAAACGGCAGCAAATGAACGTCGCTCGCTCGGTAACTTTTACCGCATGTGCCCATGCAAATGAAAAACTACAATGTGTTTCGGAATTTTTTTTACTTTTCTCTGACATTCGTCGCCAGTCAGCATTACAAAATATAGCCGTCGTGTTTGTGCCAAGGACAAAACTGGACAAATGTCGCTTGGCGGTGTCAGGAGGTTAAAAACAGCAACTAAATAATTTGTGTCCAGAACAGACAACAAAACAGAGAGACAGACAGCTCTGGTGTTTTGACGTTGAACTTGAACAGATAAAAGCAAGCAAACAAAAAAAAAACACAGTTAGCAGCAAAACGAAAGAGAAGAGAGTACAATGAAGCCCTGGAAGAAAAATGACACCAAAAAAGGCAAGACTGCAGAGACTGGTTAACCTGTTTCAGGGAGCAAGTTTCAAGAATAATTAGTCTGTTTTGCAGCAAGTTTACAGATTAAACTGCTCTGAAGAGCCAGTTTCCACATTCATCTACCTGTTCTGGAGCAAATTTGGAAATTCGACAACCTGTTCTGGGGAGCAAGTTTGCAGATTTATTAACCTGTTATATGAAGTCAAGTTTTCAGATTAATCATCCTGCTCTCTAGCAAGTTTGCAGGTTATTTTACCTGTTTTGGACTGAGTTTTCAGATCGATTGACCTGACCTGGAGCAAGTTTGCAGACTTCAGAATCAAATTTTGAAAGAACATTTCCAAATTCACTGGGCTTCAAGATGGTTTTTTAATTTTAAGTCTGTGGTGTTCTCTTTATACCCTGGACTCTGGACACTAAAAGCTTCCAGAGTGGTTCTGTGAATATTGGCCCAAAGAAGGGAAATTGTTTTGGACTTCAAGATGATTCATTGCTACTGCGACAGCAACCTACAAAAATTGTTAAATCTCAAATGGGTAACAGTCACATACAGACTCTAACTTCATTAAATAGCCAATTCTAATTTTTCTTTTTTGTTGCTTTCTTGAAATCCTGTTAAAAAAAGGGGAAAGCTTGGGAGTCCAGTCGTTGTCTTCCCCCTCCCTCCCAGTGATTTGTGACATCTGTTCCACTGAAGAAACTGAGCCACTTGTGCTTGTGCAGGATATTTGCTCTGATCCAACACAGGTGGATGACTAAATGCATCTATGAATTAAAATGAGAGTCCACAGTGAAATGGTCGTTTCTTTGAGGCCACTGATCAAGCTTAGATGATTCTAGGGGCCCGGTTAACCCCACCTGGTTTGAATTTCAGCATTTGATGAACACACAAGACAAGATCACTGTTAGGCAGGACTGTGATCTTAATTAAAGTTGGAAATCTGGGACCTTATTCAAATCAACCTGCTAAATTTATAAGCTGCTAAGCTAGCAGCATCTTAGCAGATTGATTTTGGCAGGTTGGAAGCAGACCGCAAGCAGGATGATGGCAGGACAAAAGTTCTCATTCATATACCCTGTGCGACTGCAGACAGAAACGCACTGAAACAAACGCGTGAGGCGAAGAATCAATTTGTCTTTTATGATTCAGTATGTCGACTGGATCATATAGATCAGTGGTTGGGTTTCCGACTTCGAGTTCAAAGGACCCGAGTTCAAATCCCGGAAGACGCAAATTTTTTCAAAGTTGATTGTTCATTGGATTTGGTTAAAATCACGCTGAATAATTCTTACCTTCGGTTTGGAAATTGTGGATTTTAGCATTGTGTTGCAGGCATGATAATTGTTTCATGCTGTTGTGAAAGGAACAAAAAATTCTGTCGATTGGTGCCATTTTCATCGTGAGAAAGGAAGCCTTTCCTTGGACCAATTCCTAATTTTTGTGCATTTTTTTGAAGCTGCGATTAATGTGCCTTCAGCAGCGTTTTTTCACAAAAAGGTAACAATTTTGCGGTTTACCAACACAAATTTATCTCAGGATTTTAAAGAGCCATGAGGACGAACACACCAGAAGGCTGGATTTTGCAACTGTGGGGGCGTTGTCTAAAGACTAAATTTAATAAAATTTTATTAATCTAATTAGACCGCACTCCCCACAGTGGCAATTTTTTTTTTGTTAAATTCATAGAATAAACTGCATTGTTGCCATCCAAATAAACCCAAAATTCCTCCAAATTGTTGGGGCTGGATCGTCCCCAATGCACTCGTGATCCACTGCTGCTCTGCCCTTTGGATCTTTTTTGTGCACATTTTTAATTATGTCTTTGAAAGATGCTGGTGACCATCACTCCGCCTCGCAGAGCTGGAATTTACGGCCCTTGGCTTCGTATGGGCCGATATTTGTCGTTTTTTGTTTTTGCAGTCGCCTTAGTTTCTTAGTGTGAGAAAATAAGTTCCAAAGACCCTCTGCGAGGTACTCTTCCCATTGGAACACGTACCACTCTGGCATTGCCCCAGTCCCAGATCCGGACAAGTCCAGGATCCAGTACCGGATTCAGTCCCGAACCGGTATCTGAAAATTTTTAAGGTTTGCATTTTATTTCTCACATGAGGTACTTCGTTCGTTTGCAACGATAAATATCAGCAAAGCCAATTTCAAAAGCCATGGGCATATAAAGTTTCTTCTCAAAAATATTTCGCATCGGCATAGGTAATATTTGGCGTAATTATCACAACATAACATGGAACGCTCTTTGAGATATGTGGGCCACAAGAAGGAACATGAACATAATATTGGATCCACATATCCTGAAAATGATGAAGTTCACAGTTAGATTTCCATGATTGATGGGTGTGGAAACTTCTTGCAACGTAAAAGAAGCAAGTCTTGCCAAAAAGGAGCACAAACGAGGCAACAGCATTTTTTTGTCTCGAATCACAGTCAGAGCGACCAATTGCAGCAAATGCTCAAATGTTTTCAAAACTTGGTGGGTGCTACCTTGACAGATGCTGGTCGCCGATTCAAAATCTCCAATCTGCTGCAGGCTGATAAAGAAAACCCATTAAACATTTCCCAGTGCATCGCTGCGTTGGATAGCTCAAGCGATCCGTTCCCGGCTGCCGTGCGGGTGATCCGGGTTCGATTCCCGGAAGGGTATTTTTGCAGATTGCATGCTGCAACCGCACAAGTGAACTTTCAGGATCTTGAGGGGCCGTGTTGTGTTCTTCATTTTGAACTCCCGAAAAAACAAAACACTGTTTTTGAAAACGCAACAGAGAGAATCCCACCACTGAACACCGCATTGGAGTGAAAAACCAAAAATGAAAAATATATTGCAGAGTAAATCATGCAGGTTCAATGAAAAAAAAAGCTCATCAAACGGTAAAATTGAAAAGAAAAAAAATTGCAGAAAAAAATAAAAAGAACCACGCGAAATCCTTTCAGTTCGTGAACGAAAGACTTATCAGGACTTTAGAGGCGGTCCGAGGCACCTCTAACTTTTTCACATTGGGGAGATTGGAGGTGCTGCTAAGGTCCTGCTAAGTCTGAGATGCTGCTAAACTCCTGCCATCGTCCTGCTGAGGTCCTGCTAATTTAGCAGGTTGATTTGAATAAAGAAAATGAAACTTAGCAGGTCGGTAGCAGGACTTTAGCAGCTACTAAGCTTAGCAGGTTGATTTGAATAAGGTCCCTGCTGGCATGCCGAAAGGTCGACAATCAGAAGAGAAGAAAGGCTCTGCTTGTCGGGAATGCCCCAACTGAATCCTCAGCCTGCCCTGCGGCTGTTGTCAATGTTAGTGGTATCTCCTCTTCGTTCCATGAACTGAAGAACCTGCTACTGACTTGATCAAAATCGTCCAAAATTGATTTGATGTACAGCGTGGAGTTCATGAACTCGTAAGTATGATAAGATTCTGCAAGCTGTCTCTGACCATCAATTAGAAAATGATGGTCTCAAGTAAGAGAGAATGATTTGAAGCGTCGAATCGTGGAACTTGAAAGTTTTACCCGCATTGAAAATGTGGAGATTAAGAGAATTCCAGAACAGGAGGGAGTAGTCTTGTAGGCCGAATCATTTGTAACTTTCACTGCGATAGCTGCTGGTGTCAAGCTCGACATTGCAAGTGAGACACACGCCTGTCACTGGATTCCTGTTGCTGGGAGAGATTCTAAGAATTTGATAGTCCACATTGTAAATTGGAGAAAGAAGGATGAGCTGATTGCTGGGTGGTCAAGGGCATGATGGGGGGAGCTAGTAATCTAAATTTTGATTTGCTTCTGTGAGGATGAATTATGCCTTTCATGGCTTGGAAGTTGGAGTGTATTCAGTATTGGGCTAAAACAGTATGGCCTGCCACTGAACTCCCGGCTGGTAAAATCGAATAAAGAATTTAGAAAACGCTTAAGAGTGCCAGGAAGTGGTGGGTCTACTCGTATAATGGAACAAGTTTCACACATTTTTCAACGTGCAATGCCGGGAAAATTAATGGAACCACACATGCAATTTAAATGCAGTTTCGGTAGTCAATGATATACTCGTATTTGATTCCTCAACGAAAATTTAGCACCAAAGTTTTTCCTTTGCAGTCCAACCAAATGAAGAAGAAAAAAATCGAAAGAAATAATGAGTGGGGGTTCAGGATTACATTTTTAATTTTGACTGGGGGATTCACTATTGTAAGAATGAGGGGGGGATTCACTTTATATAGGGGGATTCATTCTGACGCCGAATCAAAATTAAATGCAACACCGGCCTTATTCCCGATCTCATCGTCGTCTTGCACGCCTTCAAGAGCCGATCCAAGTGACGGTAGCATATCTTGTTATTGCAGTAGTCAACACGCCGAGCTTCGGCAGGTCATCCTGGCTGCCTCCGCCGGTTGTTTTCCGTGCCGTTGAAATCCCCTCGCAATTTCCTTGCAATTCTTTTCAGTTCCTTCCACATGGTTTGCAACTGCATCTGGGTTCTTTTAGGGCAGTTGTTGCCGCAGGTGTTGCAGGCGAGCGCCAGAGACTTCCAGGCATCTTGCTTTTGGGAAATGACTCGGGCATCGTGCTTCTTGCTTTCAATCACGCCAACTTAGTCCTTAAGGACTTCTAAAAAATATAACTTGTCACCTTCTGACAAATTCTTGACTCGTTTCATGGCAGTGGCACCTTTCAATGCGTCCATTTTTGTTGGAAATGTCGAAAAGCACTGTTCAAGCGTTCCTCTGGTTCATCTGTCGCTGCAAATTGGAGGCAGGTTGAAGCGAATTGCGTCATTCTCGCTCTTCCTCCAATCACGATGTCACATCGTTTCCCACTGAACTTTCCACGGAACTGTGCTCATCGAATAAAGCTCCGTGGTAAACTCAGGGCTCAAAGCGCTTTCCAAAAAAATAAAATAGGAATATAGGACAAAATCTGATGGAATTGTAGGACAATATAGGACATATTTTTTCTGAAAAATAGGACAAAACTGGAAAAGATAGATACGAATAGGATTCACAGGTACCTACCGACCCCGTCATGTGTGTCTTTATACTGATAAATCCGGAACTCTTGATGCGCCGTGGATTGAGACACGCTATTCCCGCTTGCTATGGCTTCACATTGGAGTTCCAGGAACGTTCTGTGAATGGGTGAGCCATACAATCGGCGGGGTTTATGACCCGCTTGGTCCTTTCGGAGCGGATCATAAACCCCGCCCATTGTATGGCTCACCCATTCACAGAACGTTCCTGGAACTCCAATGTGAAGCCATTTTGACGACCAGGACAGGTACCTTTACATTTTTTGACAAGAGAACACAACCACCATTATTTCATCTTTCGGACATTGCCAGTTTCAGACAAAGACAGCAAAAGGAAAAAGACAGATAACATTTTGATAGCAATGATTCAGACCTTTTCACATTTTGAGTCCAACAAATTTCTCTGTTCAAGCAAAATAAAAGACAACTGCACAATCAAGTGGTGAAGGCAAAAGTGACCAAAAACTATCTTGGGATTTTGGTTACCCTCTTTTTCTGCATACATTCTCTGTGCAGGGTTCCAATTCAATTTCCAATTTCAAATTCCCTGATTTTCCCTGACCAAAACCAAGCATTTATTAACCTGACTTCTTTCCTGGCATCCTGACCCTGAAAAAATCCCAACAAAAATCATCATCGCAGAATTCCAATTTTGAAGATGGAATCACGATTCTAAAGGAATTGAAAACAGAGTTTCCAATGCCCCGGAATTGAAAAGACAGTTTCCAACACCCCATTTGCATTGGTTAGGACAAAGTTTGCAGACTAAGAAAGAGCTGCAAAGGATTTTTAGGTGGCATTGAAAGAATCTAGGTATTTTTACCACCGAATTTGTCATTTAATCGTTCTTTTTTCGTCAGTTTAAAAGCATTGGGAACAGTATGACCGGAATTCAAAGTTCTGGGAAAGGAAACAGGTTGCTTTTAGCACATGGTGTAACTCTCCAAAGGTGTAACATGCATTGCAAAAATGTATTTCCTTTATTTCCAAGCTCGAATTTTCTCTCCTTTTTCACTTACTGAAATATCAATTGCACAGAAATAGACGTCATCAATTTGAACCTATTTTTGTGTGCTGGGAGTGCAAAAAAGATCTCTGATCACACCAAGAGGGAGGATCAGGTGGTGAAAATGCAGAAACGCATTTTTTGCCCTGAAATGTTCAGAATGTCATTCCATTTCCTTGGTTCCTGATAAATCGACATGCATTTTATCAGTGTTTCTGCTTTGGAAGCAAAAAACAAATTCTATCGCTATTGGGAGATGCTGAAGAAGCAATAATATGTACTCTCGAGCTTGCATGATATATTGGTGTCACCATTCACCACTGCACAAAATTTGTCAGAAACAAGAACATCACAAGGAAAATATTTTCTACTCTTGGTACCTACATCTGCAAAAGACTGTTGTTGGGATTTTTCGTTGCTATTTTGATATCAGTTTTTTCTTTTCAAAGAAAAATTCCACGATTATTCTTTGTTTTTGAGCATTTTACCTGATGGAATCAGAATCCCTGATTTCCAGACTCTTCTCAAGTTTTTATTGCGTTTTGTTTTCGAGGAGATTCAAGGTGGGTTTTCTTAGATCAGTTGGTGGCGAAAGTGGGACATCCTCTCCAAGAGCAGTGGGTCTGGGGGACGGAGTCCCCAGAAGCTGGAGCCTTTTGACAAATTTGGGTTCTCCAAAAGGCATCTCAAGGCATAAAAAGTCATATTTTCAGAATTTTCTCCAAAATATAGGAATTATAGGACATTTTCCACAAATATAGGACAAAATAGGACATGTTTAAAAAAAAGGAATTATAGGACATTATAGGACAACTTTGACCCCTGTTAAAACTGCGTGGGAAAGAGCGCGAATCAGCTTCCCATTCAGCTTTCGCCTCAACTGTGCACACCGATTATTTTTCCGTCCCACTTTACCACGGACATCGGTGGATTTTCAGCTGCGTGGGAAATTTAGCCGAGGCGGAATTATACACGCAACTGTGCTCCTCACCGTTACGAGTGGCTTCCACAGTGAAGAGAAGTATGCCCGGCATCTGCACCCCGGTTTGCCCAGTCAGAGCAAACAGGTGATACTGATACTGATGAAGGATGTATTGATACGATACGACGTTAGGACATCATCGTTACAACTATCAAAACATGATGAATAACATTTCAATAACTGGTAAGTGAGTCATGTTTTTCAAAGTAAAAATCCCTGGTCTTTTCATCCGAAAGCATCTAATACCGTGTTTACATCTGAATTTTTAATGATCATTAAAAGGAAGCTCATTAATCGAAACGGTCGATTAATGATCATTTATTTTTACCCGTTTACATTTGCATTTTCGCCAAACATCATTAAAAAAGACTGCGGATTGCGCTTGCTGTTCCCCTTGAAAATTTCGTTGCAGAAACAGCAAGAGTGAAATATGAGCCTTCTTTTAGAACATAATTTCCAGTTTGGGGGTATAGCTCAGTGGTAGAGCATTGGACTGAAGACCAACAGGTCCCGGGTTCGATACGCAGCCACTCCAAAAAATTTTCAAATTCCATGTGAAAAGTTTTTTATTTTTGGCGGGCATTCGAAGCTATTCCGTCTTTTTCTTTTCTGGAATGTTGTGTCCTTGAATGGCCAGCAACATTTCAGCAGCATGATTTGTCGAATTTGCGCTTCTGTGCGTTTAAAAGTGCTCAAGCGACCGCAAACTCACGAAACGTGTTGAACGTCATTAAAAATAAATTATGTTCGGAACATAATTAAAATAAATTGTCTTCCTGATGACGTTCCCTTAATGATCATTAATTTTAGGCGTTCACATCTAATATTAATGACAAAAACTGAAAAATAAATTATGTTCCGGAACGTCATTAATCGCAAAAATTGGAAAAAAAGCGTTTGCACTTGTGATTTTGATGACCATTAACGTTTTAATGAAAATTAAAAAACAGATGTAAACAGGGTATAAGGGAGGGTAGCTCATCTGAGGGGGAGGATCGATTTGGTTGTACCGACCAGCCTGATCGATGCAAGTGCCATGCACATGTGATCAAAATGAGTGCCAACCTACCCGACAGAGATCACATAGCAACCTTTTAAGATGGAGCAGAGCAGACAGAAGAGATTGCCACAATGCCCGACTGCAGTACTGCTCTCAGGGCTCCAGGCTCAGGATCAGATCAGATCAGAGGTGGGTTGCAAAGTGAATAAGTGAATGCGGGGAATTTTTTGTCCATCAAGAGAAATGGGACAAATGGGCTGATTTTTTTAAACGAAGCCCATCTTTTAGGCCACGGATTGTTTCTTTTTTAAATGTAATTTTAAAACACAAAAGAAAAAGAATCTGCGGTCGAAAAGATGGGCTTCGTTTAAAAAATCTGCCCAATATGCCATTATTTGACACACACTGTTTCAAAAGGAACACTATCAA
>JASGXE010006873.1:0-18683 GCA_030068105.1 Sinentomon sp. SZTP_YWyxl | reverse complement strand
GGTTACAAGGCCTGAGCCCCAGAGAGGTTACAAGGCCTGAGCCCCAGTGAGGTTACAAGGCCGGAGCCCCAGAGAGGTTACAAGGCCTGAGCCCCAGTGAGGTTACAAGGCCTGAGCCCCAGTGAGGTTACAAGGCCGGAGCCCCAGAGAGGTTACAAGGCCTGAGCCCAGTGAGGTTACAAGGCCTGAGCCCCAGTGAGGTTACAAGGCCGGAGCCCCAGAGAGGTTACAAGGCCTGAGCCCCAGTGAGGTTACAAGGCCTGAGCCCCAGTGAGGTTACAAGGCCGGAGCCCCAGAGAGGTTACAATGGGTGGGGCTTCTGGAAGGGGTCAAGCTGAAGAAATTTTGAATGCTCTTCATTTTGGTCTCAAAATTTCATTTCTCGATCATGTTTATTCTCCATGGGATCCTTATGAACCCTGATTTCCCCTGACTTTTGGCATAATTTTGAGCATTTCCCTGACTTTTCATGTGATTCCATGACCTGTACATAAACAATGTTGCCGTGCAGAGCAATAGCATAGTAGCATATGCTCACGGCACTACCCAGTCAGTTCCGAGTTGTTTAGCTTTTTTGCTGAATCAATTTTTGTGGAATATCTCAATTTTGCACATGATTGCCAAATTTGTAAAATCAAGAAACTCGAAATAATTATCCAGGCAAAACGGATGGATTTACGAAGGACAATGATCTTTCAAACAAGGTCCTTTATTTTGTTGGACACCAGACTCCAGGGAGTATGGGATGGTATGGTACACAAAATTTTTTTCCAATCCACTTCCGCGGACAGCAGCATCGCAACAGCCAATCCCGTCGTCTAAATTTGTGACGTCATCACTTTTGGGATTTTTGCCTTTCCACCACTTTTTGCCATTTGGCGTGTTTGCCACCGCTGAGCAACTCTTTCTTTGGTCGCAATATGGTCAGGTTGGGTTCGGTTAAGTTCGGTTTCGAAAATTAAGTGTTGAAATTGGCTGGAATTCCCAACAACCAATCAGAGATGCGCTTGCGGAAGTGGATTGGGAAAAAATGTGCGTATGGTACAGCATGTCAGTGCTTGATTTTGTGGGGTACCACTGAAAGTACCAACAAA
Source organism: Sinentomon sp. SZTP_YWyxl (assembly GCA_030068105.1). Lineage (NCBI taxonomy): Eukaryota > Metazoa > Arthropoda > Protura > Sinentomata > Sinentomidae > Sinentomon > Sinentomon sp. SZTP_YWyxl. The sequence continues at coordinate 17,589 of JASGXE010006873.1, read as the reverse complement.
GCAGTGGTGTAATGGAGGTCACATGGCCCCATACGGAGAATGGTCGACGAAATACATCAAAGTATGGCCCAAATAGAAAATTGCCCAATGCTTTTAAAATTGGGCATATGGGCTGGTCAATTTGAAACACATTTGGCATGTGGCTGGAGTATGGTTTGGGCAAAGTTTTACCATTACTACACAACTGCCAACAAGGTGAAACGAAAAGCCAACCAGCGAAAGTGTACCACACCACACTACCACTTTTCATTTCACAATTTCATCCTTGTCAGGCGAAAAGGACAGCCTTGTACTCCAATATACTTTGCGCAAAACCAAAGCACGGGTGTTCTGTAAGAACAAGAATCCGGCCAGCTGCTCAAAATTAAGAAATGGCTTGAACAGGGACGTCACATTTGAGGTTTTTGCAGGGGGAGCAAAAATCCAGTTGATATGTCTGAAAAAATTTTGCAAAAGAAAAACAGTGCAATATTTGTGTTCGCAAGGTCAAATATCCCACCAGGCCGAGCTTAAAGCATGTGCCGGGGTGCGTATTTGATTAATTTATACGAATAGGGCACTTTTCCATCTAAGCACATGTGAAAGTCCCGAGCCACAAAAAAGGCAAGATAACACTCTGAACATAGAAAATGGGTTTGGTAAGGTTAGGATAGGTTAGTTTGGAGAGGTAAGGTTAGGTTAGCTTTATTTTGGTTTTTTGTCCAAGCGCCAAATCGGGACATTGCCGGATTCGTATAGATTTATAAAATACGCGTGGGGGGTGCAAGAGAGCCATTGGGGGCATTCCTCATCATTCCCTGCACTCCAAAATGACGCCCATGGCCTTGAATTTCGAGTGAAAAGATGAGATCATAATACAACCACAAATAAACATGTTTTAATTGACATTGCAGTTTTTCGAAAGAAACGGGAAAAAACAACGAACAGTGATGATATTATGAAACACTTTCTCGGTGAAAAATTACATTCAGCTCTGGTTTCTTGTTTGTTTAGTCCGTCAGCTGAATATCTTGAACTCGCAATTTCTCTTTGCCAACTCTTTCACAATATTGGCAATGTTTCGGCAGTCATCTGAAAAAGGAGCAAAGATTGGAAAAAGTTTCAGTGCATTGCACGTATTGTTCTTCAAGACAGAACAGAACTACATATTTAGCGAAAGCGGTTGCAATGAGGTAAGGAATGCACCAACAAAGTAAAATTGCTTCGTCGCATTGTTCAAAAACAACCCAAAAGCACGTTGTCTTTCGCCTGCTCCCTTGGACTGCAAAGAATGAGGTTGAGTTCCCAGCATGTCAGGAGATTTTCTCTATGAGCTTGACACTTGACAATCAAAAAATAACTTCACCCACTTTATGAGATCGATTTCCTCATCACCAGCTGAAGAAACCATCAAAACTGACGAAACCAATCATATAAATCACATTTCTGGATGTTGACTACACTAAGCTGCTTATTTTCGAAACCTACCGAAATCGCAGGTTGCACTGACTTAAATTTTTGAGCAGACGCTCTTTAAGCACATTTGATCAAAGGCACACTCGAAAGCGAATTTCGGTAGCGGTAGTCCATGGTCAAGACACTGGACTACGAATCCGACGCATGGGGATCGATTCCAGCAGGTGACCGATTTTTTTTTTTTTTTTTTTTGAATTTTGTGGCTGGGGGACTTTTTAAATTTTTGCGGCTGAGGGACACCAGGCGGTGGGCAGAAACCAAGAGCAGGTCAAGGTTGGGTCTGAATTCTGAAAGGTCAGGTGAGGCCGAAAAAGCTTTAAAAGTTTTCGTTAGTTTTCAATGACGTCAGCGCAACCTGAAATTTCGGTAGGTTTTGAAAATACGCCACCCAGCTTGGGATGCCGTCTGCTTCAAGGGGTTCATTTCAGTCTGGCTGATGATGTCTGCAATGTGTCTGACAAAATCGATCTCACGAAGTGAGTGAAGTTTTTTTTCATTGTTGCATGTGTAACAGAAGTTTCAAATGCACAACTCCATGGTCTATCATGTCATATGATATTTAAAAGCCCATTTATGACAGAATGGATAAATCACTAACTTGATGCTATTTCGATCTCCTTTTTAATTGTTGAGGCGTGACGTTTCGAGGATATCGCACCCTCGTTGACGAACGAGGGTGCGATATCCTCGAAACGTCATGCCTCAACAATTAAAAAACGGAGATCGAAATAGTGTCAAGTTAGTTATTTATCCATTCTGTTAACATGCAATCTCCAAGTTTCCACGCCTTGTTATCCTATTTATGATGTTTATGATTTTTTCCACCAAGGCCAAATTGTGTCTTTTTAAATTTGAGAAAGAGTTTTGCAATGGGATGGAACCACAGAAGGGTTTTTGCAAATACCATTCGAGGTCAACTTTACTGCTTTCTCCTGGCTTAGGGTTTTGGACGAACGAAGGGTTTTGACAGACTGTGGAAACCGAATCCTTATCCTTCAGGATGTTTGCTTTATCAAATATGTTACTCATCCAACTTTCTTCGGAGCACTGCATCCAGCTGGCATTTAAGAAAAACTACTTCGTGGGGAACCAAGACCAACCCATGCAAAATTCCAAACCCATTTCATTAACAACTTCAGATTTTCAATTTGCTTTAGGTGGTGTCTTTGAACGCACTTTCAGTTCAGCAAATCACAATGGTTTCAACTGTGGCAATTTGCAAGAAGAAACTTAATCAAGTTGGCCACCCCAACCTGTAAAAAGCAAAATAAAGCTGCAAAATATGATGAAAATGTGAAAAAATGTGAAAAATCGGAAAACGGCGGGAACAATGTCAAATCCGTTTTTTTACATTTCTTTATATTTACATTCATCACTTGGCCTGAACTGAACCGCAAAAGAAAACTTACAGGGAAATAAAGCTTACAGGAACTTCGTAAAAACAAAACCAAACCAAACCAAACCAAACCTATTCCGCTGTGCTGTCGTCCCATCAATGGCAAATCAAGTCCAGTCAGCATCTGTGGCATCGTTTTTGGGAACACCTTCATCACAGATGAATAACTCTGAAAAATAAAAAAGAATTTTTGGGACACACCCCATCAGAATATAGGCAAATGCAGGGGCCCCAATGGGGAGTTTGGGGATGCGGCTTGCATCCACTTGGTCTCAGGGGGGAGGATTTACACTAGATACAATGGACATCCCGGGGGGGGGGAATTCATTCCGACATATTTTCGTGCTGTTCGATGCAATTTGTGGAAAGGCAAAAGTCAAATTTATTTCTGCTGTGGAAAGCCAAAATGTATCCAAATTTCTTCAGTTTCTGGAGAGCCCCCCAGACCCCCCCACCCACACAGAGCCCCCCAGACCCACCAGGGGCTCTGCCCCTTGGAACTGCCCACTTTATGTGCGCTTTTTACTATGGAAATGCGTATCGACCCCTTTTCTGGGACACTCTAAAACACTGCTTGGAAAATCTGGGGGGAGCGGCGTCCACATGTCCGGGGGGAACTGGGGTCCCTGGGCAAGAGAATAAAATCCATTGCCTTTTGTGCACAAACAACACTTTTCCATAAAAGGCATCACACTCTGCTTGTTAGACAACAAATACAAATTCTGATGCCACAATTGCAAAAAAGGAAAACTAATTTCTGCAGGTGTTTTGAGTTTTTGTGTAACATTGGCAATCGCATTCGAAAAAAGTGCGGATGAACAAACAATTTTTTCACATCTGCAGTGAAAGTTTTGATTTCTGTGATAGGAAAAAAATTCACTACCGGAAGCGGAACTCTAGCATTTTTATTGTAGCGGAAATTCCATGCTGATTCATGAAATGTTTGATTTTATATGATAAAAACGCTATTTTCCCAGTGGAATTGGCCCTGAAAATGAGTCAGCTTGGTTGGGGAAAGCCGTTTCAGAAAGGACAGACTTTGTCGGCCGAATTTTTTAGATCGTTTGTCCAAAAACAGATTTCACTCGCAATAATGTGCAAAGGAGAACACTGGAAATTTTCTTGAAAAAACAAAATTGACCATTGCCCTGCGTTTCAAGTGACAATCTGTTTTGGATGGACGATCTGAAAAAGATAAAGAAATCTGTCCATTCTGATGCGGCTGAACAAATGCAACGGGACCGGTGACTGGGGCAGAACGAACTGAGGCAGAACGAACTGAGGCAGAAGTGGACTGAGGCAGAAGTGGACTGAGGCAGAATTTTTGCATTTTTGGAGGCTGATTTTTTTAATTTCTCCGAGTTAGGTTTGGTCAGGTTAGGTTAGGTTAAGTTAGGACAGGTGTAAGCTACCACCTCCATGCAAAAACCCCCTCCAAAACTCCCTCCTTTGTCCAATTCTACCTCAGTCTACTTCTGCCTCAGTCCGTTCATACCCCGTCCCCCAATCCAGTGCAACACGTCGGCATTGCAACGGTGCAACATTGGCAGAAACCGTAAAGGATACCTTCCTCCAAGGTCATAAGATCCTTCATTGACAGCAAACTCCAACAGAAAGGAATCAAGCTGTAAGAAGTGGCGCAACAATCAGTGTTAGATCCAGCCTTCCGCGAAGGGGGCAGAATGCAGGTGCATTTCCAGCATGATGTCTGTGCCCCAGCAAGGGTTCCAACGAACAGACACCCTTGACAGAGGATTTGGTTGATGAATTCCAGCAATGGACAGAGATCTTTTGAGGTTTGGGGTTCATTTTGGGTGAAAAATTGAGGGGTTTCAACAAAAATTGGCAAATTGATATTTTGCCCCACGGTATTGTGATGTCCATGCTCTGGTCCCCCTCTGGATCCACCACTGCTAACTGCAGCTCAGAACAACAAGATCTGGTTCCACTCTACCATAACCGTGGCAAATTTTTGCCACCATTATTCAACTCCTGTAAACATAGTTTATCGTCAAATTGGTACAAAGCACCCTTTCTTTTGTTTCCGCCAAGTGTCCACATTAGTTTCACATGGCCTCCCACAGATTGATCACCAGGAGATGGGATCAGTGACAGCAGCCACCCACTGCAAGTCATTCGGACTGATGATTACCATGCACTGGTTATTTTGTTGTCAACCGGATCAAATACCAGTAACTCTTAACTTCACCAGCTTGACAGCTCCACCTCACCGGAGACATTCGGCCGATTTCCAAAACGAAGATGAATCGGCGGATCACCTCCATCCGCGGATCGACGAGTGGTGATGTGGTTGACCTTGTCATTCACAGTACTGATGTGAATCCCAATGTTTCTGGTCAACCAGCTCACCAGCCATCGATCCACGGATTAATCTTCGTTTTGGAAATCGGCCGATTGTGTCCAGCTTTTATGGTCTGGAGAGATGGGTCCAGTTGTGGGAAACCACTTCGGTGGAAAGTTCGGTGGGAAAATCTCGATTTTGAAATGATGTCGCATTGTTTGACGGGGCCTGTCAATGGAAGTCAAGAAAACCTTATCACATTCGGGAAAAAAATCACACAGAAGTGGTTTACCGCTGGACCCTTCTCTCCACTGTTAATGTCAAAAGATCTGGAATATTAGGTACCGTTGACAACTTTACATCATGACGGGTGATCTGCAACGCTCCGGTATGAATTGGGTGACCGTCGTCCGTACTCCCATTGATCCCACACCCCGAAGATCAGGAGGAGAAAGGACGTGTGTAACAAGCGTGGACACTTGAGGGAAACAAATGGAAATCATGGTTTGCATCACTTTGTTGATGACGGCTGATCGCGTAATTGGCCTGTGTGATGAGATGGGATTACCCACTTATTCAAATCCAAGGGCACGACGTTTTCGTAAACAGTGGAGCAGTCCAGCTACAGCTCATTCCACTTGAAGATATGAGCTGAGAATGCTTCACACTCTTCCATTTAAATACACAGGAAAACTTTAATTTCAATGCCGAGAATGAAGTTTTCAACCGAGTTTTCATTGTTGAAAGGATTCTGAATTCACTCTGAGCTCACTTAGGAGCATTCTTATAGCTCATATCTTCAAGTGGAATGAGGAGTATGAAGGTGTTTGGTCTGGTTGACAACTTACGTCCTCTCTCTCTCTCTCCTCCCCCCTATCTCTCTCAATTTTTCTCACATTCTCTCTTTCCTGAGGTGCTGTCGCTTGATATTCGGCGAGGATTTTAGAAGTGCATAACTCCATCAAAAATCAGTATTTTTCAGTTCGGTTCGGATTTTGGGCCAGCAACAATGGGTCTTGCTCATCGCCTCACACGCCATTTGCAACCGGTAGCGGTACTCACAGGTTCGATCTCTAGAATTAAGTCAGGAGTTCATCAACCAACCCTTTTGACGTTGATCCACTGTCGAAAGTGGAAGTACAAGGGCAAATTGGAAAGCCTGCATTGACGTGGCAACATGTCCTTGAGATCCCAATCACCACAGGTCAGGAAAGCCCAACTTGGAACGGTCGGTGTTGGCGTTGGAGCAGACGAAACTGGTGACGGTTGAGTAGAATCACTTGTCTGATCGTCAAGATCTGTTGCCGCTATTAGACCCTCACCAAGAAGCCAATTGTTAAACAATTGATACACTTCAGGGAATGTTGGGGAGTTATCGACCATTTCCTGAAACAAAGCAATAAACATGAACGGCTTCTACTCCCCGTTAAAAAATCTTCTTTTTTCCCGTTCTTGGCATAACTCCAATCTTGAAAAAAGTTTCACGGTGATGCCACAAAGTAATAACAGTTGTTCTGTCTATTTGAAATAAAAATTTACAGGTCTTTGGAATGGATTTGTGCCTCAATGTGAACGTTTCTGAAATGATACTCTGTTTTCTGGAAACCCCTGGGCACCCAAAGAAATGAAAAAGATTTTTTGGGGAAACTTTGTGGGCAAAACCACTGGAGGGAGTTTCCGAAAAATTCAATCTTTCAGTTTTGCTGGTATTGGCATGAAGAACAATTCCTCGAATTTTTGACACACCTTTGAGATTGACCCTTGTAAAGTTGAATATTACGTGGATTTTCCAGGTGCAAATTTACACATCCCTGGATTTTCCAGGTGTGCGGCAACTCTGCCTGGCAAGTGTTCAGTGACACAAACACTGCAAGAGGAGAGCGGCATATGAGAAAAAACTACGTCAAACAACTGCTTTCATGCTTGTTCCTGCAAGTGCCTTTGCCTCTCTTTCTCCCACATCACAACTCACAAGAGTACTTTCTGAGTATTGGACTTAGATCACCTCCTGCTGAGAAAAAGATATCATACCTGAATAATTCCCGTTAAATCAGTGCAAAATGTGGTTAATTCTCGATGAGCGACTGGTTGTACGTAAGAATGGAATTGGGATTTGATATCAAATGTGCTGCCATCCAACTTCAAGCATGGAAATTCGATGATTTCCTGAAATGAAAGAGTGGGAAACATTGCTTTCAACATCTTGGCAAACCAGTAACCATGCAAGGCTATCAGCCAGGGACATCATTTTAAGGGGGTAACTGCCCCCGACTTGCCGAGAAATGCCCTCCAGTGCCTTGCTTTTGGCCCCTGACATGAGCTTTTGACTCGCCTTGATCCGAACTTTGTCCTCAAGAACGCGAATTCTGTGAACTCAAATTGAATCCAAAATTTCTTCAGATTCTGGGGGATCCGCCCCCTGACCCACAACTGGGAAGGTGCCCAGTTCATTCCCTGAAGATTTCCCACTACAAAAGCCTGAAATCCTCCTGTCCCTGGCAAACAATGATGATCCTGCAAATAGTTATCCAAATACAGGGTGTCACGTAAATGCTCCAGGAAAACCTTACACAGCTGTTCCAGATGGCAAAACAAATCAAAATTAATCAGTGCGAAAAATGGCTCCAGGCCCCAATTTCCATGTTTTGCCGCCCTAAGCCCCAAAGATGGGCCCTTTTGGGGTACTCATCGGGCTGTAAGATTTCACCGCAGAACAGTCAAATTTTAAGGACAGGTTCACGGAACCAAAAGAAACAAAACATTCAGTGGCAAAGAAACCTCCGAGCCTCCGCTTCAGCGCAGTGCCCCCTCCAAAAATCCAAAAAGTGCAAATTGTGGTTGTTTTGGGATAACTGCGATATGATGATAGTGATTGATGCATAAACGCAATATTTCGAGGACATATTGGAAAAAGTATAATGAACAGAAAATGTTCAATGAAAAAATGCTCCGACCCCCATTTCCATGCAACACGAAATAGCTGCCCAAAAATGGTGAAAAGCATCTCTTTTTCATGGTAATCCACTGGGTTGCCATGTTTTGCCATCAGGAACAGCCGGGCATGGTTTTCCCGAAGCATCTGCAGGACACCCTGAAAATGCACATACGAGCAACAAAAACAACGAGAAAGACCCTGTCAAGCAGTCTCAAGAAATTCCAAGTTGTCAGTAATGTTGGTCAGTCATTCACGGAGGAAAAATTCGTTCCTGCGGCGAAACATTTCCTCAAGTTGTCAAAAATTTCCCTAAGTTGTCAATAATGTTGCTCAGTCATTGGGAGAAAAATCTTAACCGAGGTGAAGCATTTCCTCAAGTTTTCAAAAATTTCCCTAAGTTGTCAATAATGCTGCTCAGTCATTCAAGGAGGAATAATTTGATACTGAGGCAAAGCAATTCCTCAAGTTGTCAATAATGTTGCTCAGTCATTCAAGGAGGAATAATTTGATACTGAGGCAAAGCAATTCCTCAAGTTGTCAATAATGTTGCTCAGTCATTCAAGGAGGAATAATTTGATACTGAGGCAAAGCAATTCCTCAAGTTGTCAAAAATTTCCCTAAGTTGTCAATAATGCTGCTCAGTCATTCAAGGAGGAATAATTTGATACTGAGGCAAAGCAATTCCTCAAGTTGTCAATAATGTTGCTCAGTCATTCAAGGAGGAATAATTTGATACTGAGGCAAAGCAATTCCTCAAGTTGTCAATAATGTTGCTCAGTCATTCAAGGAGGAATAATTTGATACTGAGGCAAAGCAATTCCTCAAGTTGTCAATAATGTTGCTCAGTCATTCAAGGAGGAATAATTTGATACTGAGGCAAAGCAATTCCTCAAGTTGTCAATAATGTTGCTCAGTCATTCAAGGAGGAATAATTTGATACTGAGGCAAAGCAATTCCTCAAGTTGTCAATAATGTTGCTCAGTCATTCAAGGAGGAATAATTTGATACTGAGGCAAAGCAATTCCTCAAGTTGTCAATAATGTTGCTCAGTCATTCAAGGAGGAATAATTTGATACTGAGGCAAAGCAATTCCTCAAGTTGTCAATAATGTTGCTCAGTCATTCAAGGAGGAATAATTTGATACTGAGGCAAAGCAATTCCTCAAGTTGTCAATAATGTTGCTCAGTCATTCAAGGAGGAATAGTTTGATACTGAGGCAAAGCAATTCCTCAAGTTGTCAATAATGTTGCTCAGTCATTCAAGGAGGAATAATTTGATACTGAGGCAAAGCAATTCCTCAAGTTGTCAAAAATTTCCCTAAGTTGTCAATAATGCTGCTCAGTCATTCAAGGAGGAAAATTTGATACTGAGGCAAAGCAATTCCTCAAGTTGTCAATAATGTTGCTCAGTCATTCAAGGAGGAATAATTTGATACTGAGGCAAAGCAATTCCTCAAGTTGTCAATAATGTTGCTCAGTCATTCAAGGAGGAATAATTTGATACTGAGGCAAAGCAATTCCTCAAGTTGTCAATAATTTGCTCAGTCATTCAAGGAGGAATAATTTGATACTGAGGCAAAGCAATTCCTCAAGTTGTCAATAATGTTGCTCAGTCATTCAAGGAGGAATAATTTGATACTGAGGCAAAGCAATTCCTCAAGTTGTCAATAATGTTGCTCAGTCATTCAAGGAGGAATAATTTGATACTGAGGCAAAGCAATTCCTCAAGTTGTCAATAATGTTGCTCAGTCATTCAAGGAGGAATAATTTGATACTGAGGCAAAGCAATTCCTCAAGTTGTCAATAATGTTGCTCAGTCATTCAAGGAGGAATAATTTGATACTGAGGCAAAGCAATTCCTCAAGTTGTCAATAATGTTGCTCAGTCATTCAAGGAGGAATAATTTGATACTGAGGCAAAGCAATTCCTCAAGTTGTCAATAATGTTGCTCAGTCATTCAAGGAGGAATAATTTGATACTGAGGCAAAGCAATTCCTCAAGTTGTCAATAATGTTGCTCAGTCATTCAAGGAGGAATAATTTGATACTGAGGCAAAGCAATTCCTCAAGTTGTCAATAATGTTGCTCAGTCATTCAAGGAGGAATAATTTGATACTGAGGCAAAGCAATTCCTCAAGTTGTCAATTGTTGCTCAGTCATTCAAGGAGGAATAATTTGATACTGAGGCAAAGCAATTCCTCAAGTTGTCAATAATGTTGCTCAGTCATTCAAGGAGGAATAATTTGATACTGAGGCAAAGCAATTCCTCAAGTTGTCAGAAATTTCTGAGTTGTCAAAAATGTAGCTGTCAGTCAAAGAGGAAAAATGACACAGGAATAGGATGAGGAAATGACACAGGAAGAGGACAGCCAAGTGTATCCAGCAATGGCAAAGTCGAGGAAAGGGTGATCCAGGTTTTGAGTAAAAAGAAAAAAGAAATGCAATAGATTTGATTAATGGAAGGTGGAATTGTTTGCAGTGGCAAAATGAATCTTCACCGACGGAAGTCCGGAACAAAAATCTGCTGGAATCGGCAGAGTGATCATGACGGGGGTAACGCTAACTCTGGGGGTAAAGCCAATGCGAGGCAAATTTTTCCCATCTAATCCAATGCTAAAAATTGGCTTCACCTCTGGAGTTAGCATTAACCCCTTCATGATCTCTCCGCTGTATGCGAAAGAGCCTCTCGAAAATCTTTTCAAGGAAGGCAAGTCTTTTTTCTCCACTTCTGGAAAGTAAAGTTGCACAGTTTCAGATGTGTTAGCAGAACCGAAACACTCGAGGTATGCCGAAAATAAATCATCATAAATCGAGCTGTAGGATGTTAATGTTCGGCTTCCATTTTACAGTTTCTAAATGATCAAATTTTGGATGTGGGATGATTCCCAGTGCAATCGACCTGCAATATCAGGCCTCGCTCACCTGAGGATCCAATCTCCAACCCTGTTCGCACGTGGACTCAAAATCGATGACAAGAATATAATCCAGCTTTGAAGCATTTTGTCGTATGATCCGGCTGGCATTCATGTTCCGCATCATCATTCGAAATATTGTTGGTCGCATCGCATCGCATCTATAGTTGATGAAAAATCATGCATGAGCATCTTTCAAGCTCGAATTTTCTATCAATCGTCATGAATTTACCATTTCATCGCGTTTCTTGGCGACTCTCTGCCTCACTGACACAAAAATCTCTCAGTCGCATTGCAACTCCCGTCAGGTTCAACTTAATAGAGCCAATTCAATGGACAGACTTGTGTTGAGAAAATTTCATTTCTATGCACAACACTCATTCCTTTTCCATTGTTGCATTGAAAGCTGCATCCGTCTGTTGAATTGGCTCTGTTGAATTGAACCTGAGGGTGAGTTATTGCAATGGGGCTGGAAGTCAAAAGCTTGTGCTCATTTTGAGTGTGAAGTGTTTATTTTACACAGTTCCTGCCATGTGTAGCTGGTGTATGCCGGGAGCCAGGGGTCTGAGGCAAATTCATTGTAGGCAGGTGCACCCTTCGAGTGGCGGAACAGAAAACGTGCGCAATGCAAGCAGATGGGAAAAACCTTTTCGTTGTGTACAATTTCAATTGTACATATTCGTAACAAAAAAGTTTTCCAAATTTTCAAATTTTTGATGCCCATTTAAAGGGCAAAGATTCCCCCAAATAACGGACTACATTTCCACCAGTTCAATTGAAAAATATTCCACCAAAGGCAGTGATATGCCAAATGGAAGCGAGTTATTCTTTGAATTTGGAGAGCTTTCGTCCAAGCATTTCAACAACGATTCTGTGGCTAAACGGTCATGAAATAGGATGATTTTGGTACCACAGGAAAGTGTAAGCAATCACCTAAAACTCTCTCTCAGAAATATTGAGAAGAGAAATTGCACATGTTTGAACGAGTGGTTACCAGATCAGATTAAACTGACTCCCTCAACTGTGTCATTGGGAATATTGATATCGACAGCTTCAAAAATCATGCGACAGCTTCAAAAATCATGCGACAGCTTCGAAAATCATACAGTTTTGGAAATTCAAAAGCGTGCACCGAAGCCAACCAGAGAAAAATCACTTTTTGCCAAAGACAACCATAGAAGTAACCAGAACCGTTCCGATACTTTCAAGTTTCCATCGATCTTGTTGAGGCTCACAGCATGCCAAACAAGACAACAAAATAGAAAAAACCAATTCTTCCTCACATGTATTCCACTGTTGCGTACTGTTGATGGGCAGTGGCGGATCAAGGTGTTTGGCGCCCTGAGGCACAGATTGATTTGCGCCCCGAGTGACAAAACTGCGCCGCAGGCGCAGCTCGGCTGCGAAGCAGCCGGGGGGAGGGGTTCGGGGAGGGGGTCTCCCCCCTCCCCGAAGGGAGAAAATTTTGAAAAATAGACCCGATAATGGCACTCAGAATGCCCTCAAATTCACAAATTTTCGATTTTTGAACAGCTGAATTGTTTCAGACGCGCCGAGAACCAGCGAGTGGGCCCCTCGCCGGTGGTCAGAGCGCAAGTGCCCAAAAGTGAATGTTCACATTTGTTATAAAAAAACGCCTGGTGGCTCGCGCCCCCCGGAGCTCGCGCCCTGAGGCACGTGCCTCATGCGCTTCATTGATAATTCGCCACTGTTGATGGGTGCATCGATGATGTGCTGTTGAAAACAAGGACAATTCAATTACCTTCCTAAGTTCTATTCCATGTTTTTCTCATGCTTTAATTTTGTAAAGTTACCAACCCTCACAGGTCCTCCAGATAAAGTGACTTTTGTCGTTTGTGTCACAGCCCATTTGTGAAATTCTGACCATCCATCATTGTACATTCAGTGCTGTTATCTGGACCTTCATGAAAGGAACACCATCCGACACCCACATCTCTGAATTGCGAGGAATGATGGAAAATGTGAGCTGTGACACCCAAAAGTCAGAAGTCCCCAACGGCACTCAAAGAGGTCTCACTGAGTATTTCACAAATCTCCAAATTCGGGGCGGGGGTCGGAGCTTCCAAAGATGAGAGCTGTGTGACAAAAAATCAATCCCTACAGGCACCCAAAATGGCTCACTTTGGGGACACATATTTCTGAAATAGGGGGGCAGGAGCACATTTCGTCACTGAACAAGTTTGATTCCTAAGGGAGGAGCACGCAATGTGGAGCTCCCAGGGATCCAATGATCCCTGATTTTTCCTGACTTTTAGCATATTTTTGAGCATTTCCTTGACTTTTGATGTGATTCCCTGACTGTGGGAAGCAGTTCTTTCCCCAGTTTTGTGTGAAATTTCAAGCACATCCGAAAGCCAGTTTTGTGTGAAATTTCAAGCACATCCGAAAGCCAGTTTTGTTACAAGTAGGTGTTGTTTCAGTCTGTCTTATTTGCTGCGGTTGTTGAAAACTATGGAATTCACCATGTCTTCACAGTTCTATGCATGTATTTTCATGGGGATGAAGGATCGGCAAAACGGAACCAAAATATACGGCTGATTTCCAAATCGAAGATTAATCGGCGGATTGCCGAGATCCGCGGATCGAGGAGTGGTGAGCTGGCTGACCACAAACATTTGGATTCACATCGATACTGTGAATGACAATGCCAACCTTATCACCACTCGTCGATCAGTGGATCGAGGCGATCCGCCAATTAATCTTCGTTTTGGAAATCGGTAGATAATCAGATTTGATGTATTTTCGAAAATTCCTAGTGAATGTGCACTGAACACTTGAACACAAGGCCAGAACTGAAAGAGAACTCTACATACCTTGGTAGACACAATAATTGCAAGAATAGACTGAAAACAGTGATGGAACTCATATTTTGAACACTACTTGTTGGGCCGTCGTAAATGAATAGTGATTTCAAAGCCATTTTATGATTGCAGTTTAGAACAATGGCCGACATTTCAAAAATGCTGGTATGAACGAGTTTTCTCACTAACTCGTAGTCTAAATAGGATAGGAAGATTAGGTTTAGTTTTGATATATCACAGAGCAAGGGTGCCAACTCGTCCAGTTCAATGTCGGCAGGCATTCCGAACTGCTACAGTAAAAACAAGCATCGGATGCGCACCCAAAAACCGCAGAGAATAAGCTGAACATCAAATCTGCACAATTTTTTCGATGCACCACCCAATGGCTCTACACTTGTCAAAAATGACAAACCCAAGACAATGCTCGCCTTAATTATGAAAGTAATCAACAACTGGCAATGGCCAACAATCGGCATACCCAAGTCTCCCGATTTTGGATGACAACGACGGACCGACAAGAAACAAAATGAGTTTCTGCTACGCTGATGAAAATAGTTGGAAAACTACATCGCATAAAAAAATCTACTTCTTAAGCGCATTGTGATTTCTAGTTGTTTCCAAAAGCAGTTTCGTATCCAAACTCCTGAGAAGGGGGGAGGGGGGTGGTTGCACATGGGCAAGCCTCCGATATGGGTTTTGGAGAAGAGCTCCAGCATGGTTCAATGCGCACAAGCACCGTCGGGCATCTGGGGTATGACATCCCTCAAGAAAAATTTTAATTTTTTCCGGTCATTTTTGGTGAAAAATTGTGAGTCTTTCCAAAAATGTCAGAAAAAATTTTGCCCGGACTGCTTCCCACGCTGTCCAAAAGGCAGCTAATTTCCAAAATCCATCACACAAAAGCCAGTTTGCTCAATCTTGAACTTGGCAAAAGCTGAGAAAGGTTTTCCAAACAATGAACCAAGAAAATTAATTAAGACTTTTTTCATTTTATTACGATTTTCGATTTTAAGGACGTGGTCAATTCAATAGCAACTTGATATTGTGTTCTCGAGGGAAATTTCTCCGATGGATTTCAAAAGACAAAAATATCCCGAAAAATTAGGAAAATGCTTGGCAGGTTCTCAGAACAAACACCATTCGTAACTATGTGAATGGAAATGCTAGCAAAATTATTTAAGAAAGACAGTCTCATTAACCATTCCTTCAACACTCTTCTTGTGCAATGATTAGAGCACGTTGAAAATGATGATAATTTTTGGAAAATTTCGCTCAAAAGTCTAAAATTTCATTATTTGGCGGTGGAAATAAAAAAGGCTAGAACCTGCATGTCAAAAACGCATTTTCAGTCATTTTTACAATAATTATTGATTGCTTTGAATTTTGCAGGAACAATACATTGGAAATATGATGTAAATAAACTGAAGAAGAGATTGAGAAAAGAGCAAAAGAAAGCTTTATTTTTTCAAATGTTTTCGTACAATATGCTTGCCACTTGATTAAAAAAGGAAAAACACAACGTTTTCGCATGTATATCGTGAAAAAGGGAGATATTTTGTGGAAATCAATGAATTTTGAGGAAATTTTCACATTTCGTGGAAAATCGTCCATTCACAATTGCCAGAATTGCCTTTTAAAAAGACTGAAATGATAAAGAAATCACAAAAGATGGTAGAAATGGCTGATTTCGTTTTGCCGGTGACAATTCCTTTTCACCATTTTCAGAGTGCTCTAGCAATGATGCACCATGGCAGCAGTCAATAAAAACAACAACAATCAGACTTTTTATCGACATCAATTTCTTTTTATTTTTTATTTTTATCACAAAAAGCTTTGTTATCTCATCAGTTATCATCAGAACATTCGACGGATCTTGTGATCAGGTGAAGCACTTTTTTTAATTTTCGCAGTATCGCTTCAATAATATCTTTTTATTTACAGGTGCTCTTCGATCAATTCATTTGTCTCTTTCTCCTCAAAGAGAGAGAGAGAGAGATACGAAAGAGAAAAACGAGTAGCAAAAGACAAAACAACAAAAACAAAATATTTTCGACAATGAGAAACGCAACATGCATCAGAACAGGTCGGCTTCAAAATGAAAGAAGTCATAAAGGTGTGAAGTCTCTCAGGTGGTACAGCAGAAAACCACCTGAGAGACCTGCAAACCACTTCAGAACAATGAAGTCACATTGTACAGTCATAGAAACAAAAATGTACCCAGAAATGGGCGCACTGCTAGGAATGGATAATTGTTGGTTTGTTATGCTGGCGCAACTTTTTACATAACTGTACTTATCGCAAGAACCATACAACCCACACAAACCAATTATACACAACTTATGTACCCATTGTGGGGCACATTAATTTTTCTGTGACTGTACAGCAGAAAACCACCGGTGACCATCAAAAGGAAGTGACTAAAACGCTGAACCTGCTTGTCTTGCTTGTCCTGCTGTAATGGCCAGGTTAGGGTTAGGTCAGGGTTTGGTGAGGTTAGTTTAGATTAGAATTACCTAAACTAACAGTAACCTAACCCATTTGACCATTACCAGCAGGACAAGCAGGTTTCCAGCAGGGCAAGCAGGACAAGCAGGTTCA
Source organism: Sinentomon sp. SZTP_YWyxl (assembly GCA_030068105.1). Lineage (NCBI taxonomy): Eukaryota > Metazoa > Arthropoda > Protura > Sinentomata > Sinentomidae > Sinentomon > Sinentomon sp. SZTP_YWyxl. Next base: position 1,171 of record JASGXE010006873.1, on the reverse strand, counting down.
GCGTTTTAGTCAATGATGAAGTCATATTGGACAGCAGACGGAATTAATATTCCCATACATGCGTTTTTCCCATTTAATTGCTGCCTCCAACAGGAGGCCTGCTGCCTCATGCAGGCGGTAGAAATTGAAGCTCCAGATTTCAACGAAGCTTTCTAGAGGTGTCAGATTTTGACCTCGGGTCATTTGTAAAAGTAGATCCTTAGTTTCTGCAGCATGGAGATTTTGTTAAAATCTGAACAACAGCAACTTTTTACATGTATGGGAAAGTAATTCGGTCACCACTGTACAAAAGTAAACCACCGGATAACAACAAAACGACCTCAAAATAAACGAAGTCAAATTGTTTTGCAGAAAAAAGCAGAAAACTACCAGAGACACGCAGAACAACTTCAAAATGATGAAGTTAATTAGTCATATTGAATAACAGAAAACCACCGGGGACCAAAAAGCAACAAAACGCTTCAGAAATGCAGATATAGAAATGGAGAACAGTCACTCACTCCATATCCAGAGGTGGAAAGATCATGGACGTTCGCCAAAGTAGAAAAAAGGATGGTTGAAAATGAGGGTCAGATATGCACTCAATAAAAGTTCTAAGCCTTTTCCAGTTTTCCTGATTCAACTAGACACCTAGATGGGAATTATTACTATGGATATGACATGTTTCTTTGAGGTCTGACCAACTGACCAAGACTCGGTGGAGGGGCTTGGTTGGACCAAATCAATGAAGGCTAATCCCCAGAACACAACGTGCTAAGTTTATTGGTCCGACAATTTTGTGTATTGTATTGGCAATAATTTCACCACTCACTCTCGTTACGGAGCAGGGTGTCTGCAGTTGCGCAGAACCATTTTCCCAGACTTTTCCATGTTTTCCACACGGAAATTGCAGACATTTTGGGTACTCATTGCCCTCCTTCTCTCAGCATATTTAACAGCTAGAATAAATGTTTGAAAAGGACCTGGAAAAACAAGGCCAACAACATGGCTTTGTCTGATACCTGTGCCCCAAGTGTGGCCTAACCTTGTGTAACTAACAATACAAAGAAGAAAAGAAGATGAAGAAATCCAATCAAGTCCTGTTCTAAAGTAACAGACTCTTTACTTGCTAGAGAAAGAGAAAAAATCCTGTTCTAAAGAACCGAAATTTTCTTACTGGAGAAAGAGAAAA
>JASGXE010006872.1:0-18538 GCA_030068105.1 Sinentomon sp. SZTP_YWyxl | reverse complement strand
TTTTGGTAATGCGAACTCGGGCAGTGATTGTTGTCTGATTTCTAATAACGGATACATGCGAACTCTACGGTGATCGCAGTCCGTCATGTTTCAGCTACGAGTATGCATACGTATTTGCTCGAAAAATGATTGGTGTCAGATCACATATGAGGTGCGATTAACAAAAAACACGATGACAGAATTTTCGCAAAGCCATCCAGTGGTCGAGCCTCTTGCCTAAACGATGAGCAGATCCAGCAGATCCAGGCACATTGAACATGAGGCCTTTGGCCTCGCTCTGGTCTTGTGCGTGCGGTTTTTCTTCAAATATGGGAATGAACTGTGCCAAAAACGTTGCATTTGGCACAAGTGTTTTTGCGATCACCCTGTAGAAATCGGTTCGCGAAATGTTGCCTTCGTTGTTGGTCGGCGCGCTCTTTGGTCTTATAGGCAGGAACTTCATGTGGGGAGGGGCCACGGGGCTTCCGCCCCTTGTCAAAAATGTCCCCACACTGTTTGTCCATCCGTGACTGTGCTTTCAGCCCGGCCCCTTTTTTAGAGTTGGTCATTCAGTTCTGGGTGGGAGTTTTGGGGTCCCGGGTTCGATTCCCATCAGTTCCAAAATTTTTCAAGGTCGCCCAAGAATTTTTTTCGATCAAAATTCTTTCTTTTCGATCACCTTGGGTCACAAAGACCAAGTTAGGTCTGGTTTAGAATGTCCAAAAAGTTTCCGCATTTAAAATGCAAATCACCATTTCAAAGAACGCAGTCCGGCCTTTTGGTTGGAAACTGGCCACAAAGCGGTTTCTCACCAGCAAAATGAACTTAAAATTGCAGAACCCTTTCAGCTTCCGAGCGGCTGCATTCAGCACTTCATCGTCCCGTGAAGAGGGACTCTATGCCCGTGGAATCCCCCAGTGGTCGCCACAGAACAGGCCGTTCTAATGTTGTTGACGAGATAGGAATGTTCAAGTCAGGTGGAATTCGATGGAGACCCCAAAAAACTTTGGTTTCCAATGTAATTTTACTCGCCTTTTAGTCACCTCAATGCAATCTGCAAAGTTCCAGACGTGGTGAACTATTTTGTATAGGTTTACGTACATTTTGATCAGGCTTCTCTTCGAAGAATATATTGCTCTCAACGTCTCAACAACACGGCATTCAAATCGGTCGCTATACGGAAGTCGCCACGCATCTATACTCGTATGACGTCAGAGAGTGGCTTCACATTTTTTTGATTTGCTGAGCGAAGAACCAGTGAGCCATGAAGCCAATGAGACTGCAGGGCGATGATGGAAATCACCAGACTCCAAGGAAAACATCCCACCAAGAAGATCTTCCGGAATACCACATTGTGGAAGTAAGGTTGTTCCATCGACTCCAGTAGGTAAAGATGGAAGACACTGAAGTTGAAAAACAATAGAGCCTAATTAGGAGTTAGCAGCCACACACAAGTGCATATTTAATGCTAGAAACAGCAGTGAAATGTCCGAACCTATAATTTTATTCAGGGTAAAAGAAAGAAAAGGAGATCAGTAACTTCAAAAAACAGTGAACCACCAGAAATACATTAGGGACAAGAAGGCAAAGGAAGCGAGACACAAAAAAACGCATAAAAAACTCTCTAAAAATGAACTCTTTAAGAAACGATATTGCACCATATGAAAATGAGTTGCGAAACAAAGAAGGAATAGTTAATATATCACAGACAAAATTGGATTCAGACAGGCACTGAGTCCTGCTGGAACTGATGATCACAAAAAGTTCCCTCTGAATCAGAATTCCTCCAATTCCTGGTCGCGGTTTGATACTGCGGCATTTACAGACGCATAGAGATTTGGAGGTCCAAGCCCACCACTTTGAATGGTCCAAGATTCCCGGATGACTCTCTTATGCGTTTTAGGCGACTCGCTGTCCAGCACATTTTTCCTGAACCCAAAAATGTGTCGTAAGTGAACTCCAGCGATGAACGATTCCAATTTTTAAGCGTGATACCTTAACTTCCCGCTTATCCCGACGTGCTCGAAAAATCGGCAATAGCTAAACCATTCGAGTACGCTCTTACAGGATTTCGATCTAAGTGAAACGGTCAACCAGGCCTGTTGTTTATACATTGTTACGACGAAGAAATCCAGGTTTTAGCTGTTTCTGCATTGCCGTTTGCGGCTGTCGTTTGGCTGAGACAATAGAATTTGGATCATGGCTTCAACTTCATCAAGGCAAGTCTCAGACTGGGACAAGATATCTGCAGCTCCGCTTTCCGGCTCGACTGTGGATAGGAACGGGTCTTCGAGGAATATGGACGTTGCTTTCCCAGGTCGAGACGGAGATGCTTCCCGCTTCGGCGGAAATCTTGCTCCACGAATTGCAGCGAAACATCGACTTGAGGAGATTCCACTCACTCCAGGTTGGCGATTCTGTTGACAATTTCCGACTGTTCTGGTAATTTTCGATAGGTTATTGGAGGACATTGTCAGATCTCGGGAAAGGTTTTGTTGTAATTCCACGCGGTTAAAATCATTATCCGTGGGGTGATCCAGTGCGGATTAGCGCTATTCCGAGGTTGCAGAGTAATTTTTGGGTTAAGTCATTTATACGGGGGGACACAATTGCACGGCAACAGGGAACCATTTTTAAGAAAACAGCAGTACCCTTAGCCGTGCAATAGTGTCCCCCCTTTGGCACCAGCATTCGGCACAGGGTGTGCCTTATTTCTCTGGAGGGGCGGTAGTCGGTTGAGATAGGTTAATTAGGCGCTTTGGATAGGTTAAGTTAAGTTGGGTAGGTTCGGTTAGGTCGTTAGGTTAGGTTAGGTCAGAGTAGGTTAGGTTAGGTTAGGTTAGGTTAGGTTAGGTTAGGGTTCTCTGCAGTGTACCTTAACATTAAAACAACCAAATGAACCTACACTAAAAACAACCTCGACCCATTCTAATCCAATCTAACCTAACCTAACCTAACCTAACCTACTCTAACCTAACCTAACCTAACGACCTAACCGAACCTACCAACCTTAACTTAACCTATCCAAAGGGCCCAATTAACCTATCTCAACCGACTGCCGCCCCTCCAGAGAAATAAGGCACACCCTGTGCCGTATGCTGGTGCCAAAGGGGGGACACTATTGCACGGCTAAGGGTACTGCTGTTTTCTTAAAAATGGTTCCCTGTTGCCGTGCAATTGTGTCCCCCCCGTATAAATGACATAACCCTAATTTTTTTACATTGAAGTAAATGGCGAAAATTTAACTCGCAACCTCGGATTAGCGCTAATCCGGACTGGATCACCCCACGGAATGGGTTAAGACATTTTTTTAGGGGGGAAACAATTGCGCATGATCGCAATTGCATGATCGCAGGGGAAGATTTTCAGAAAAAAGCTGTGCTCTTGGCCGTGCAATTGTGTCCCCTATTTGACGCCAGCATGCGACACAGGGTGTGCCTTTTCTGCCTGCTAGTTGGTTAGGTTAGCTTAGGTGAGATTAGATTAGATTGGGTTAGGTTAGGTTAAGCCTGGGTTCTCTGTGTTATGAAATTGAAACCTAACGAAAAGCAACCTGGACCTCACCCAATCCATTCTGCAGGAACAAAGAAATAAGGCAGGTACAAAAAACAAAACAAAACAGAAACATAGAAAATGAAATAGAAAACCGTTTGTCGATGCCAGAAAACCGTCTGTCGATGCCAGAGAGGTGCGCAGTTGCACGACACAGAGAAAAGGCACACCCTGTACCGTCTGATGGTGCAAAGAGGGGACACAATTGCATGGCTGAGAGAACATATAGCTATTTTCTGAAAATGTTTCCCCTCGATCGTGCAATTGTGTCCCCCGGGTGAGTTGTGAACAGTCGGATTTTGTTCACCAACATCGGCACCACCAACGTTGTTATGGTTGACTGCTGGTTTGCTTACCGCTTTCATTATCGAGTCGCCTCATTTCTCGCTCAGACACTCTCGAAAAAATTGACCGATGGTTCTAGAAAAGTGCCGCAGTGAGGCAAAAATTTCAGGGACCATGTGAGAGGGAAAAATCAAACTCGCAATCATTTTCAAAGTTTTTTCCCAACTGCCAACTTTATTTGAAAATGCGCACACAACGGAGAGCGAAAAAAGCTCCCCTACTTCTCCTACACCGAATTTCTTCAACTGTGGTGCAAAATCCTGGCCGGGGCTCTTGAATGATTTTTTTATAGGGCAAGAAAATTTCACAATTGCCTGACAATGATGCCAATAAATGCTGACGATTAAAGCAAACCGGAAAAATTGTCACCAATACGTGGGGTCAAAAAGTTCCTGGCTTTTGCAGTTATCTTTTTCCGAGAGCAATGATTTTTTGATCTAACCTCCGGTGTTCTCGATATGCAACTCCCTCCCTGAATGATGCACATCTGCCATTTGTGTGTCAACTTCTTCAGGCTTCAAAGGTAGATGCTCTCTAGGTGCCCAAAAAACCATGTTGCCACATTGTTCGTCACTAGAAAAATGCCTTCTACTTGGAATTTTTTCAATTTCGGGAAAAAGAAGCACTTGTAAAGAGAATAAATGTGAAAATATGGAGGTTGACGAAGAAATGGAATGATGGGCTGCTGGTAATCTTTTGCAACCTTGTGTGCAAAGGTGCATTTGTGTTCTGCTGCATTATCCCGATGCATCAAAAACCTTTTTTATTTTATTTTCAAGTCCACTTTTCCACAGGTTTCACCCTTAAATTCACGAGAACATCTCAATGATGGATGCCCTGGGTCGTTTACCCATTTTCTAGGTAGTGTGTTAGGAGAAACCCTTCTGATTCTTAAAAAAATAAACACCAAGCCGAAAGAAAAACCTTCCGAAAACATTTACAGTGTTTTGAGCGCACTTGAAACGTGAGGAACATTTTTGGCAGTGGAATATAAAGGACCTGTATGAGCATAAAGTGCTCCCACGTCATCAAAGATCTCCTTTGCTTTTTCACCTTTCCAATGAAAAAATCTTGGTGACAGCATGTTATTCGATTTTCCCGCATTGTCCAACGGCCAACGACCTCAATCCAGTCAAAGGGGCATAAATTGGGAACTACGCAATCCAAAGATGCGAATTTCTGTCCACCCAACAAGGAAGGGCTGAAGGACAAATCAGCCAAATATCACAGGCTTTGAGCAAAAAGAAAAGGGCAAAGCCAGGAACTTTTTGATCTCCCTTCGTACAGTGTGCTTCTCTTTTGCCACCAAATTCTCTGTAGTGTGGCCTGCTAACTATTGGATCAGTCAGTTCCCCAAACCAAATATAAAATTCTTGCGGTTATTAACACCAATGCATTGGAGATCCTTGAAATCAGTTTACATTGGGTGGGCAAAATTTTGTAACAGCCACCGATTTCGAGGCTTTCACGTCAACCGGGCCGAGACGAAAACGGTTAGCCGGTGACTCGAAAGTCTCGAGATCGGAGTGGGGATTTCGACAAAATCGAGTAGCTGGAGTTTGTTGTTGGTTACATTTTTTAAAGACACCCTGTAGTTGGCCTTGGAAATTTTCAGCTGCACATAACGTGCAATCACGCAGATGCTTCTCATCCCATTCAAGCGCCATAATGTGCAAATAAATTTGCAACGAATGCAGCAAATGCAAACGCGACGCTCTCTGAGTTCATCGGGTGGAGTTTTTTTTATTGCATTTTTATTGCAGACTTGTTTGTATTTAGCATTTAGTTTGAGACTTCAGCAGTCAGTTTTCCTCATAATTTTGCCCCAGCGTTAGCGTTTCAAGATTTCCGAGGACTTAGGCGATATTCGCCGCTTTGGCTGACGGTCTGTGTCATTCCTTACAAATGTTCAGGCATCATTGTGTTTGAGTACGGTCGGTTCTTGTTCGCTTATGGATCGCGTGTGTCATCGAAACCAATCATGGAAATTTGAACCGAGAGGAGCATCGGTGTCCGTTTGTTTGACGACGGTTGTCCAGTTGTGACGGAATTAATTAACTAACCGTGTAAAACTGTTATTGAGATTTCAACAAAAATAACGTGCGGCTGGAGAAATAAAATGACCAAATTTCTTGCGTTGCTCAATCTGCTGACAATATGGGAATTGGACAGTTGCAGCCGCTACCTGCTGAACGTGCTGCTGCACCGTCGGATGTGAGATTATCGGTTTCTCCGAAACGAAAAACCTGTCAGGGTCAAGAAAAAATCCAAAACAGGTCAGTGCTAAAAATTCTTCATTCCAATTTCAGAAGTTTAAAAAACAAGGTGGCTGATTTCGGCTCTTTACTTGAATTGCATGAGCCCGAAATTGTGGTCTGCACTGAAACATGGCTTTCTCCACTTGTTAAAGATTCTGAAATTTTCCCCCCTGACTTTAATGTTTTCAGAAGAGACCGAAATGATGGTGAAAGATGCGGAGGTGGAATCTGCGTATGCGTAAAATCCTGCTTAAATTGCACTGTCCTTTTCTGCCACCCTGTTTATGAATTTTTGGTTTGTCTAATTTCTTCTGAAAATGGTTCTTTATGCTTTTACCTCGTGGCGGCTTACCGCCCTCACGATGTAAATGCAGTCTTATTTGATGCCCTTGACGAATGTCTCAATGGCCTTAAATTACTTGAGTGTGTTCGCAAGCCACTTGTGATTCTGGGCGACTTAAATTTGCCAAGTATAAACTGGAAAGATGGGAAGGTTGAACCAAACCCGTTGTATGGGCAAGTGTTAAATTTGTCTGCTCTCTCGTTTTCATCCAAATATAACTTGTTTCAATTCACAAACGCTAACACTAGATCCAAAAATCTTTTGGATGTGTCCCTCGTGCGGCCTACGGATATAGTTCTCAATTCATCTGTGGAAGAGGGTATCTCAGATCACAAGCTGGTTTTGATGGAGTTAAACTTTTCTAAGCCCAAGGTTGAACGCACAAGTAAAACTGTTTGGCTGTATGATCAAGCTGACCTGATAGCTATGTCTAATTATCTTCTATCAAAATATGACGTTTTTCGCTCAAATGTGCATCCAAATTCTAACGATGTCAATAAACTATGGGTTGTCTTTTCAAATATTGTTAGGGAATCCATGGAGCTATATGTCCCAAAAAAGCAGATATTCTCGGCTGTAAAACCTCCCTGGTTTACAAAAGATCTCCGTCATTCAAAAAAGAAACTGAGAAAGCTCTTTCGCCGAAGGGGTCGTTTAGACCAGTGTGCTGCTGACTACAAAGCAGCATTTCGTGACTATGTTTCCCAAAAACATTCAGCGATAGAAAGCTTCCTCAGCTCCTTTCATGAAGGAGGTAAAGTCAATTTTCCCCACACCCAACAACTGGGAACATTATGCAAACGCCAGAAACAATGCTTTACGATTAAATAACTTTTTGTTTGGAAATTTTATTGAGAATGCTGTAAATACGCCCTTCGCACAGTCTTTCTGGAACCACATGAGGCAAAAGAGGAAGGGCTGCTCCACAATTCCCGTACTTACCAAAAGTGATGGATCATTAATTGTTGACAGTGTTGAAAAAGCTGATTTGTTTGTATCGTCCTTCCAAAATAACTTCACAAGAGCACTTCTGCCGCCTCCAAGCACAACTGCGACTCTCCCCAGTAGAGATCAAACAGGTCTGTTCATCACAATTACCCCTTCAGCAGACGTTACTGATCGATCTGCTTTCTCTGGAGACAATATTGCATTTCACTTTAGCGCTTCTGAAATCTCTGGTGTCGTTTCCTCAATGTCCAGCAAAAAGGGCCCTGGATTTGACAAAATCCCAACCCTCCTTATCAAAAGCCTAAATGCTCCGATCTCGAACTTTTTGGAAATCCTTTTTAGAAAAATATACCATTCCGGTGTTTTTCCTGATCACTGGAAACAAATCAATATTTGCCCCGTTCCCAAAAAGGGTAGTCTAAATGACGTCAACAATTTCAGGCCAATTTCTCTCATTTCTGCAATTCCGAAAATATTTGAGAAAATGTTGCACAACTTAATTTATGATTTCTGCGAGAAAAATAAAATTATTCACCCAAATCAGCATGGATTCCGGAAAGGTAAATCATGTGAAACTCAGCTCACAGAATTGGTCTTTGATATAGCGTCGAAATTTGAGTCGAAAACTCCGACTCATGCCATATTTATTGACCTATCAAAAGCGTTCGACAGTGTCAACCACGAACTCCTTCTCATTAAACTTCGGAGGCTATCATTCCCGGCCATTTTGATTGAACTTGTTCAATCTTATCTTTCTTCAAGGCATGCGAACGTCATTGTCGATCGCACGCCATCCTCTTCTGTCCTCAACCTTGCCTCTGGGGTTCCTCAAGGAAGTGCATTGGGCCCCCTGCTTTTTACTTTATTTGTCAATGATATTTTCGATGTAATTAGTTGTAACATAAGGCTTTATGCTGATGACATTGTTTTGTATACATTTGTTGAGGATGACAGTGATACTATAACTTTACAAGACAACTTGGATGCCCTTCATCAATGGTGCAGCAACTCACATATGGATGTGAACGTCTCAAAGTGTGCATTTCTTCTCTTCCACCCGAAGAACCAAAAGAGCCCTTTCTCTCAAGCACAAAATTTCTCTTATAAGATAAATGATGAAATTGTGACCTCTGTGACGATTTTTAAATATCTTGGAGTCAAACTTCATGAGCATTTAGACTGGGGGGAACAAGTCAACGCGTCTATTAACAAAGCTAGGTCAGCCCTAGGGTTTTTGCGCAGGAATCTCTCACATGGGAATTCTAAATCAAAGCTATTAGCATACAAGGCCACCGTTTTACCGCACCTTGAGTATGCGTCTGTCGTTTGGGATCCATTCCTTGTATCTCACATTGATGCTATAGAAAAGGTACAAAGATCTGCAGCCAGATTCATTACGGGAATCTATGAACGCACAGCCAGTGTCACTTCTATGCTGAATGATCTGGGGCTCACAACTCTCAGAACCCGAAGAAATGAAAAAATGCTTGCATTTCTTATTAAAATCTTGAAAGGCAGAACACTGATTAAGATCCCTCCACTTTTCATTGAAAACTTTCAAAACAGAAGATCCACTCATGACTTTCAATTTCGCATACCGCTAATCAAATCAAATGTTTTCTTAAATTCTTTTTTCCCGAGATCTCTCAAAAATTGGAATGCCCTACCCAGAGATTCCCCATTGCTTCGCGCAATCACGCATGTCGCAAGGCAATATCTGCCACATTGAATCCAGTTACTCTCTTATTTCTCTTCCTGAAAATTTACAAGTTCTTGCAATTGCTGTCTGCTCTGTCTTTGTTCACCTCATTGATTTCACTACAGAAGTTTCTGCATTTAATTATTGTTGACATGGTTTTTGTAAATATTCATCATTGACACATTTGCATTATAGTTTAGCAAATAAAATCGAAATAAATAAATAAATAAATAAAATAAATTCCAAGAAGTTTTGGAAATTTAATAAGAATATTAAATCCAATGGGAATGCTGTCCCATCATTGTTTGATAATAACGATGATCCTACCTCATTAGTAGCTGATGGCGGCTGGTAAAGCAAATCTTCTCAATTCGACATTTGCTAAAGTGTTTAATAAGTCTTCGTTTTACATACCTTCGTTTGTTATTGATTGTAATCCCTGTTTAGAATCTTCATCTATCATTTCTGAAACTGCTATCATAAATCGCATTCACAAGATGAAATCTAAAATTTCTGAAGGGGAGGATTTTATCACAGCCCGATTATTAAAGCTATTGCCATCTGTGTTCAGCAAATTTCTGTTGATAATTTTCCGCGCGTGTTTGGACTTAGGTGACATACCAACCGCTTGGAAGCGGTCCCTTATAGTTCCCGTCTTTAAAAAGGGTAAAAAATCAGACCCGTCAAATTATCGTCCTATCAGTCTCCTGAGCACATGTTCTAAAATTCTTGAATTTCTTATAGCGGCACACATTCGGGAATTTCTTGAACGCAATAAAGTGCTTTCTTCTGCTCAACATGGGTTTAGGCCTGGCTATTCGTGTACGACCCAGCTTGCAGCTTTCGTGCAAGAAGTTTCCTTTGTGCTGGATTCGGGATCCCAAGTTGATGCGGTAGCTATTGACCTGGCAAAAGCCTTTGATAAAGTTGATCACAATTTGCTTGTTCACAAATTGGCCAATCTGCAACTTGATCAGAAAATTGTAACCTGGATTCGGGGATACCTTACAAATAGGGTTCAATCCGTCAGGATCGATGGGCATGTGTCAACTGCTATCCCGGTGACTTCAGGTGTCCCGCAAGGAAGCATTCTCGGGCCCCTTTTGTTCGTTCTCTACATGAACGATTTGCCTAGCCTTGTGAAATGTAAAGTTCGGTTTTTCGCGGATGATTGTTTAATGTATGTTAAGGTTGATAGCATTTCAGATTGTTTGGCTTTGCAGGCGGACCTTAATGTGTTCGCCACATGGTGTACCAATTCAAACATGGAAGTTAGTGTAGGGAAATGCAATTCTATTACCTTTGCTACAAAACGATCCCAGTTGAGTTATCCATATTCCCTGTGTGGCCTCCCACTGACTAAACGCTCTGAGATAACCTATCTCGGTGTTATTCTTGACAGCAAGCTTAAATGGCAGTCTCATCTGACTCGTATTGCAGCAAAGGCAAATTCTGCTCTTTATTTTATAAAACGTAACTTCAAGAAATGCCCACGTAAAATCCGAGATCTTGCTTACAAAAGTCTCGTTCTGCCAATAATGGAATACGCATCCCCTGCATGGGATCCATTCCTCTCAACAAATTGTCACATCTTGGAGGCAGTCCAGCGCCGTGCTGCGAGGTTTGTTATGGGGGATTACGGGCGCACGAGTAGTGTCACTCAAATGATGATCTCTCTTGGTTGGTCATCCTTGGCAAATCGCAGGAAAGTGGCCAGGCTGCTTGCACTATTTTTGATTGTATCCAATGTTGGTGGATGGGGTGAGTTGTTGGTCCATGTGAAGCAGCCACATTATTATTCTCGCCGTGACCATAATTATAAAATCAGGTTGCTAAATATCGAAAAGGACGTTGGGAAATTTTCTTTTCTTCCTAGAACTATAGCTGAGTGGAATCAATTGCCAGCATCCACCTTCAATCTCCCTTTAAGCATTCCTATTTTTCAACAACGTCTATCTGATTATTTCTCTTGAATCAATGTCAGGTTTTACGCTATTGTTCATGGTTTTTGCTGCTAAATACTTTGCGATTGCACACCTATTTTTGTTTGTTTTCGGATATAATTTTGCCTTTATCTCTGATTGTTGTAATAATTGAATGGCTGAGAATCAAAAGGAATTAAGTCCACATTTTAACGAAATTGAGTTATTGCTTGGAGAACCTTCTTCATGGGTGCCCGCATGCGGGAGAATCAAAAGGAATTTTGTCCGTTGCCGATCCTGGGTTTTATGAAGCCGAAACATTTTCGATGATAATCAAAAGGAATTAAGTCCATGGACTTAATCCCTTTTGATTCTCATCGGCTCTCTTTCTAGCACTTCTGAGGTTATGTCCATCGCGTTCGCTCTCTCGCTTCGCTTCTCTCGCTCTCTTCATCAAATTGTCTGCCAATGTTTTTGCCTGTTGCTGGGTTTTGCGCTCATCTTCAACAACAGCTATGTTCATTAAGCTGTTATTGCAGCCATGAAGAGGCCGAAATCTTGTATGTGCTTTGCTTTGTGTTGTGCGGAATTAGAATTAGTGTTTTATTGGCTAGACATGCCAAAATTCGAGTTTGCGGCGGGTGGGGCTTTGTTTGGTTGCTTGGCTGTTTTAGTTAAAAATTCTTTCTTAATTTCTTAGAATTTTGACTTGTTCTCAATGTGGTTACAGTGTTATGGCTGGCTCAAGCTTCCTCTGCAATATCGACTAATCGAGCCCGTTGGGCGAAAGAAAAGAAATGTTCTTCAGGTTGGAAAAGGAATTCTGTGATTTGTGGATGAGACCACAGGTCTCTTTGTGGCTCCGAAAGCGACAATATACGGCAGAAACGTTCTATAACGTTGCTTGGAACTTTGCGCCTTTCCATGTGTTCAGCCAAACAAAGAACAAGCCCATCCAGGGACCTGCTTCAATAAAAAATTATTTCTTTGCCTCGCCACACCTTGATACACTTATAATAAACGTAATTTATCCGAAAGCTATTGACCATGGATGCTTCATGGATCTCCAAACGAGCAGTGCTTTGATTTTGATCCACTTCCAACAATTGACTTTCAAAAGGAAAAGTCCAAGCCCTTCTCTAAGCAATATTTCCACAATGTGGGGACCCAGTGTTTGCCGATCAGGCGTGCAGACCCATTATAACAACCCCATTGGGCGTAGCAAACACCCAGAAACTCGTGCGGAAAAAAAACCGGTCCAGACAGTTTTTTGTGTTTTCTCAGAACTATGTTGTGTGGACTTAATTCCTTTTGATTCTCAGGCATTCAATTGTATAACGTTGATAAGGGGACAACCCCAAAAATAAACTATTCAATTCAAAAAGATCATGTGTGACAACCGAGGTCATAATCATTTCAATCGCCTGCATTGGAGAAAAAAAGAAAAGTTTCGGAGGCAACAGTTAAATGGGAAAAACATGTATTCGCATGAGCACATTAATTCCATACCACGAAAACTTGCGCCTCTGTTGTGATTTCATAAAACATTTTTCATGTGTGTGGACAACAAGGCAGATTGGGGATAGTTTTTCAAGGAATTGACCACGTGAACGGGAATCGAGATTTCTTGAAACAGCTCTCGGCAAATTGCTGCTGTGAGACTGCGGTTGTAATTTTCACCTTAATTTTCACATTCCTGAGGTTTTACCGCACCATGTCTGGCGGTAAAACCCCACGAAAAAAATGACGCACCTGTCTGGCTTTTTTACATGGAGCATCTCCTTATTGTGACATCCTGTGTGAACTTGAGCAGATGCCCCACACCGTAACATTCAACACCTAATCATGTTTACCCGCCCCAATAAATTCATGCGCACCCAATTGGGATTAAAGTCGCCTGAGGTCAGATTAAAATGGTTAAACCACTGTCCGCAGAGGAATTTTTAAATTTAATTATTCAGACTGTTTCTGTGGGTAAAGTTAATCCTGTGGGAGGAGACGGTATTTACTGTCCCCATCTGTCACGGCAAATTAAAATCCAGTTAAAAATAAAAATGTTATTTTTTATTACTTTTTTATTACTAGACAAAAAACTGGAAGAATACACCTGAACCAATTAACAGTGTATTCCGCATGGGCCTCTTTGATTAGAGTCGCACTTTTTGATCAAATTAATGAAAGGCGCTCAAAAGAAATTTGAAAAATTTCGGTTAGGTTTTCCGGTTAAATGGCGGAGAGATCATGACGGGGGTAACGCAAACTCCGAACTGCGAGATAAAGTTTTGCCATCTGCTCCAATGGAAAAAATTTACCTCGCAGCACGGAGTTAGCGTTACCCCCGTCATGATCTCTCCACTGAAAGTAAGGTGAAATTCCAGTTAAAAGTAAAATTCCGGTTGAGGTTCGGTCAGCATCGCTCAGGTTCTGAAGAAAGTCCGAATACCCATAGGCACGTTTTGTTTTTTCTTGCCCGGCAATTTTATTTTTGTTTTTATTAATTTTCATTTTGTCTCAGTGTAACCAAAATATCCCAACCTCAACCACAACCTAACATAAACTGACCGGAATTTTCCGATTTTTTTAGCGCTACTCGGTAACTTCATCCAAAAGTGACTTGAGACCCGCTTGGATTAATCTGTTCCTTGGCTCAGGATATTTCCCGTCCGGTAAATAGTGACCACACAATAAAATGAAACCTTTTTCATATTTGACTGGACTTTTAATTTATCGTTTCATCGTGACAGCAGATGGGGACAGTAAACACTGTCCCCATGTACAGTGGAATAACTTGGAATAACTTTACCCGTTTCTGTTTCAGGGATTTCAAAATTTGGTAGATCGATCATTGGTTCAGCGTCAACTGCTGCGTCACCCAGTAACAGCAACCACATGCCTGGGGCACAGGGGACCACCTCGCCGTCCACAACGGTTCAGAGCTCAAGTTCAGGTCACCTTCTTCCACCAATAAAAACGCAGCCTGCAGCTCTTCGGGGCATCGTCGTGTTCATGTCATTGCTGATCGGGGTTATTGTGGTCGGTATAATACTGTCCCTTGGTAAGTGCGGTGACTTGATATTTTTTATTCTTTTTGCCCATCGTGCTCTCAAAAAGTACCCAGTTCACCATAAAAGTTCTACTTTTTTCCACGGCGAGAAGAGCTAGATGAGATTTAACCTTTCCAGCATCGAGAATGGAGATGATTTTTACTTTGTGCCTGATGATTTTTTGATGTGCCTGTGATTTTTTATTTTTTTGTGATTGATAATGTGCCTGATGATTTTTTGATGTGCCTGTGATTTTTGATTTTTTTGTGATTGATAATGTGCCTGATGATTTTTTGATGTGGCTGTGATTTTTGATTTTTTGTGATTGATAATGTGCCTGATGATTTTTTGATGTGGCTGTGATTTTTGATTTTTTGTGATTGATAATGTGCCTGATGATTTTTTGATAATGTGCCTGCTGATTTTTTGATGTGCCTGTGATTTTTTATTTTTTTGTGATTGATGTGCCTGATGATTTTTTGTGCCTGTGATTTTTTTACTTTGTGCCTGATGTGCCTGATGATTTTTACTTTCGGCCAGCTCGAGGAAGAACAGATTTTTTGCTTTTTTCGTTTTTTTGGTACTTTTAAGGGATGGTTTCTGCAGTGTTTTTCATCTAGCACCGAGGCCCAATAAAAAGGTACCACGCTTTTAGAGGCAAAGTTCCAATTTACTTCGTGCAAGCACTCAGCGTGTATCGCCGACTTGTTTTGCCGAAACTCGGGCCCAAGTCTTTCGTTTCAATTCAGAGCCTGTTTCATCAAAAGTTGGAGCTGCTGCCACATATGAATCAGCTGGATCAGATGGTTGTCTTGTCTCAACCAACCTGCTGACAAGTTGCGCGTTGAAAACACAAGGTGCACACTTTGAGGCGCATGTGGGCGGTGTCACTTGGTCGCAGCGACAAAATCACCATGGTAACCAAAGTGAAGCGAATGTATTGAAGGCGGCGCGATGCAGCGAATCACCACAATGTGAAGAAACTGAAGCATCTCTCCCTCCGAAGACAAATTGAAGGCAGGCAATTCCCTCGGTGGAAGATTTCCATGGCAACAAAGGATGAAGCTGAACCTCTCACCCACCAGCGGAGATACACAATAGGCTGGCAGTGCTCATAAGTTTCGCAATGGAAAATGTCCGACTTACAGGCAGACATGGATGGCTTTGGACCATCGTGATCACGCCCGGCCTCTGCACAGAATCGGAACGCACATGTCTTCACTTGCGGCACCTCTGTGCTTGATGCAATCGAAATAACAAAGCGTTTACATTGGAAATGTCCACAAACTCATAAGGCCACAGGACACAACCAGTAAAACCACATCCGACTTTTCTCCTGAAAGGTATGCAAACCTCAACAACGGTGGTACCTTTTTTCTGGGCCACGGTGTACATGCATACAAAAAGTTGCCTCGACTAGGAAAGCCAGCCCCACCCGCTCTCATGGGCTGTGTTATTCCCTCAGCTCGTTTTTGATGTCGCAAGATCTGACTAGGGAAACCAAAATTCCTCCTTATTTTTAAAAAGCGTCAGTTTTTAGTTTTTGTAGGAACAATGCCTCATTCCTGCATTTTGCACCAGGTTCGAAAGCTAATATTTGGCCTTACTTTTTCCTGTAAACATTCATTTTTTTCAGCATTGAAGACAAGCCCAGAGGTTCACATGCAGACTGTGCTAAAAACAGGTAGGTATGGTGCTTAAAAGGTATGCATGACGAATTTTTCCAGCAAGACCGTTTATTTTTAATTTCCTGAAACGTATTTTTTGTAATATTTCAGTCCACAAGAAAAAGGGAGGTGAAAATGCACATGCACGCGAATAGATTTGTTTTCCTTTCTGTACTTATAGCGCTTTCAATCAATCAACCGACATACACTTTGCGACTCGCTTTTTTTCCTGCAGAAAAGTTGTTTATTTTGCTGCCTCGTTATTCTCACATAGCGTGTCCACACATTCGCGATTTTGTCGCGTTGTCGCGTCGTCGCGCGCGTAAAAGTTGTCGGGTGCGACAACATCGCCTTGCGTGCAAACACTCTACACGGTGATTCGTTCTTCACACATGGCAGTGTCGTTGCACCGAATGCACCGGACAACATTTTCGCGCGCGATGACGCGACAACGCGACAACGCGACAACGCGACAAAATCGCGAATGTGTGGACACGCTATCAAGGCGCGCATCTGCTTTCTCAAGAATTGCCGAATTGGTTCTTCCACTGTCCGTATTTTACGTTAATCACGCTAACAGCAGTCAGTTCCTAATTCCAATTTATCCTTTCCACGTAGCATCTGCAGTACAGCTAAGAAATCTGGGAAAACGACAGCGAAAAACATCGCCTCGGAGTCGGCCGTGCCAGAGAGAACGTTGGCTATCCCTGCAAATGTGTGTTGGCCTCTTGCTTTGAATATCGACAGACAGTGCTTTTTTGTGTTCTGAATTTTTCCGCTTGAAACAAATATTGCAAGCACAGGTGAAACCAACGAGATATCGATAAATGAAGAGTGACCGGCGGGCGGGGCCTCACCACTTCGAAATGCAGACATTGGAGGACTTGGCCCTAACCACCTATTGGTGGGCACGGAATGAGTTTTTTGATGAGTTTCAATAGTTGCAAACACCGTTTCAAAAATCGCACTGCATTGCCAAGTTTTCAACCGATCCAGGCAATCATCACTTCACTTGATAGCTAAGGAAACGCGGAATGCGCTCAATCGAATTATTTCCATGAATTTGCAGGCAAATGTGTGCAACCATAACAGGCAAAAAGTGCACCTTTAAAATATTGCATATTTTAATGTTCCTTGTCAACAGAGTGAGCTGTTCTGTTGTTCAAATTTTTCTGCTGTAAGGTGTGATCGACCTGTGAGAAAGTTGTAGAAAATGTATTTTCTTTCGATCGACACCAAAATCTCCTGTTTTGATGACTATTGAGCCCGACAATCTCTTGCTGAAATATGCGAAAGTTCTCCAAATTTGAAGCAAAATGCGCGTCCATGCAACATTGCACGGTCTTTGGATGAATATCTTTCCATTGCATTGACAACTCAGTTGTCGAAAATTTCGAGGAATCTTTGCACTTTTAGGGGACATCGAAAACGTCAAAATCGGCCCATCCATTTAGGTTTTGTAATCGATTTTCGACATTGCAAAAAAACGTTTACTCATTTACTTTACATTACGCACTTCTTCCTTCTGCCAACCAAGGGGCGAACCCATCCACCAGACTGTTGATACAAGCTGCTTCGTCCATTATCTCTCCACTTAAACACATCGTTGGTATTGACAGATACCTGACAAAAAGGCTGCAACACGCAACACACACGGCTGAGACGAATGGTTTTGTTTTTCGTTGGCGGTGTGCACGCAGCTGCGCGCTTCCGATCAGAGGCAGTTCCGATGCAAGGTATGTCTAAAACACAACAGGTAAAGCCACTGCGATTTCCAATGCTCGATTTGTCGCTTTTTGGAAGAGCTGTGCCCCGCCCAAAGGTAGGCCTTTAGCGACTGCGCTGTAATTTCAGTTTTGGAAATGGCTCGGCCACGAGGAAATAAGAAACAGCACGCCTGACGTATGTTGGATTTATCCGTCCGTGAATGTGATGCCTTGGCTCAACGCCGACGATCTTCCTCTTTGCGTCGGCAGGGCTGCTCACAATCTTTTGCATGCGGGTTTGCTGCGGTTCTCAGCTTCGCCTTACAAGTGTCGTTAGACCAGATTTCTTAGCTGTACAAAATTACTTCTTCTCAAATGGTCAAGTATGGTGCACGCATCCCCTATTATAGCGGGTACACACGACTGTGTTTTTTACGGATGGTTTCCGTTATGTGCTCCGGGTTGGCATCCCGGATGCGCATTTGATTAATCTATACGAATTTGGCACTTTTCCATCTAACCGCATGCAAAAGTCCAGGGCCACAAAAATGCAAGAAAAACACTCTGAACATAGAAAATGGGTTAGGTAACGTTAGGATATGTTAGTAAGGGTAGGTTAGGGTGGGTTAGGTTGGTTAGGTTTGGTTAGGTCAGCTTTATTTTGCTTTTTTGTCCAAGTGCCAAATCGGGACATTGCCGAATTCGTATAGATTAATAAAATACGCATCCCGGATCAGCGGCACGCGCACACAAAACGAGCGATTTGACTGTGTTTACGTGTGAATGCGCTTTTCGGCCGGGTTGGCTGCTGTTCGGGTGATTTTTGCCAGCGCAGTTTTGGCTATTGAGCAGGCGAGATCGATGTGGTTCGTGAAATGATGTTCGTCAAAATTGCTTCAGCCCAATGCAGCATTTGCCGATGAGTCATTATTTGAGTTTGTTCCTTTGATGAAGAGGAGACTGAACAGAAGAGGAAGTAGAGGAGCCTCACCTGAGCGTTTCATTCATCAATGATTAATTCTGTGTGTTGGAACGTTGTGGGTGGATTTGGATGATTTTGTTGTGGAAAGAAAGC
>JASGXE010006871.1:0-19221 GCA_030068105.1 Sinentomon sp. SZTP_YWyxl | reverse complement strand
GGTTTTTCAATAACTCTGCTACAACTTACATTCGGGAACTCTCACTGTCACTGCCACAGGTCTTCAATTACTCCACCACGAAATATATTGGGCATCTCTCATCGTCACCGGTTTTCGATCACTTTTATAGCGGCTTATATTGAGGAACAGGCACTGTCACCGGTCTGCAATTTCACTACTCTAACTTTGTTGTTTCTCGTCCTTCTCCCCCTTCCCTCGGTGGAGAATTCTTCCTCACATTGAGGAACTCCCATCGTCACCGGTCTTCGATCACTATTCGATACAACTGCATTGAGGATCTATCGCCGTCACTGCTATTCACTTACTCCACTACAACTTATTTCGAGGACTCTCACCCTCACTGCAACCTATCTTCAATCGCTCCACTACAACTCTGACTACAACCTGACTCATACTCGATTCACTCTGATTTCTGCCAATTATAATTGGGGATGTCTGCTATTAATACCAAAATCTGGTTTGAAGGACTTTGATTTGTGCGAGCCGGCCATCAGAAACACACATCGGAGTTGTTCGAGAAAACCCTGTTTCTGTTATCCCGTGAGAAATTGTAGATATCTGTCAACATTCCAGGGGAGATCCAGTTTGATCACAGCTATACATTCAAAACCTACAGAACCTTCCCCTTAAATGCGAGGAATTCAGGTTGCAGGTTCTACACTGGTAAGTTCTCAAACATTTTATAAGACGCTGTAATAATATCATGACTCTATCGCAATATCGTAACACTTGCCAGTAAGGAAGGTCCTTGTAATGCATAATAATATGCCTAAAATGCAATTATATCTATTTGGTTCAAATATAAAACTGATGCTACGGGTACCATGAAACATACAAATTTCGGATGATAATATTATCATGTAGCTTGCACATAATTTTAGCGACTTTTCACGTTGGCGCATAATGCGGTGACCAAATAAAAGCTCTTCCTCATCAGCTCTGCTACACATCATGCGAATTGATATGAATCTACAATCAAAATAAGCGACGGCGCATTTTCGGTAAAAGACTACAGACAATTCAGTGATTATAAATTCGTTTCCTTTATTGGCGTTAGTTCTGCCAAATCCATGCCTTTATCACGGGGTCATTTCTCACATCTCCTCTACGGTATAAAACAAAACACGGCTGAGCGAATTTTGCAGCGGGTTGAAAAAAATATCTCTCCGAAAAAAGAACTTATTTGCTCTTCAACCTGCATCCTGTTGCATGGCCTGCTATGGAATGAGAGATTCTTCTCTTCTGGCTAAATTGAGGAATGGTGTTTGCTGGGTGCCGAATAATAAGAGATATGATTTTCGCCATAAACATCGACTGATCCGGACGGAACAGCAACGGAGTAGAGATATAGGTGGTTCACATGTGTAAGATTATCACGTTTGGAGCAAACACAAAGGCTTTCTTACAGCAACCAACACTGAATTCCAAG
The DNA here is from genome assembly GCA_030068105.1 of Sinentomon sp. SZTP_YWyxl. Lineage (NCBI taxonomy): Eukaryota > Metazoa > Arthropoda > Protura > Sinentomata > Sinentomidae > Sinentomon > Sinentomon sp. SZTP_YWyxl. The sequence continues at coordinate 17,771 of JASGXE010006871.1, read as the reverse complement.
TTTTCTCGCGAATCCTGAAACCTGAGAAGCGAACACAAGCAGCAAGGCAAGCAAGCAAACAATTTTTGCAAAAAAACCTTCCTGCTTATGTTCGTTTTTCAGTTTAAGTATTTTGGCGAGAGGATCTGGAACTTAGTCTAGGAAATCCGCTGTAGGGTGTGGCTAGTGATAAAAGTGTGCGGGAAAAAGAGCACGAACACACAGACGCAAAAAGGGCAATTTTTGGAGCAAAGTCCGATATTTCTGTTTCAGCTGGGTCTTCGTTTCGACGAAGCATATGGGTACAGCTCAAATTAGTGGTCTGGGGGACAGCTCCCCTCGAATAATTAATCATGGGCAGAGCCCCAGCAGGGTTTTTATGGGTTTAGTAGCGGAGGACCGATTCTAAGCCACTTCCTATCGACCGCGCCCTCGCGTTGTCTGCTAGGATGGAACGTGCCCTCGCGAGTCGTCTGCTCGGAAAGCACCAGCAGCAAAAGAGCGCCCAAAGAGCGCGCAGAGAGGAAAAGCAAAACGCCAGCCAGTCCACATTGCGACCACCTCATTCCGCAACGAGCGATAGCGCGATCAAGCACGCACGAGTTACAAGAGTCGTCGATGTACAGTGTTCCTCGAATAACCGTTGTACAGGGTGCATCTTCCGGAGATTTACCCCGAGAGAAACCCGACCGGTCCCCACCCACACCAGCCAGCTCCATGATGACGTCATCGGAGCACTACACTCAATAACAAGGGCAGCGGCTCTCAAACATGGATAAAAATAGCCAGGATATCGTCTAAAATGTTTACAATGTCAATGTTTTATAAATGGTTCTACTCGAACAGTCACTTCCGGTTCACTTCCGGTCTGCTTCCTTTGCATTCCCTGTCCACTTCCGGTCCACTTCCGGTCCACTTCCGGTCCACTTCCGGTCCACTTCCGGTCCACTTCCGGTCCACTTCCGGTCCACTTCTGGTCAACTTCCGGCCCACTTCCGGTCCACTTCCGGTCCACTTTCGGTTCACTTACGGTCCACCTCAGATCCACTCCCGGTCCACTTCTGGTCCACCTCCGGTCCACTTCCAGTCCACTTCCGGCCCATTTCCGGTCCACTTCCGGTCCACTTTCGGTCCACTTCCAGTCCACTCTCGGTCCACTTCCGCTCCACTTCCGGTCAATTTCCGGTCCACTTCCGGTCCACTTTCGGTCCACTTCCAGTCCACTTCCAGTCCACTTCCGGTCCACTTATGGTCCACTTCCGGTCCACTTCCGGTCCACTTCCCGTCCACTTCCAGTCCACTTCCGATCCGGTTGCGGACCACGCCCGGTCCACTTCCGGACCACTTCCGCGCCACTTCCATTCCACTTCCGGTCCACATCCAATCTACCCCCGGTCCACTTATGGTCCACTTACGGTCCACCTCCGGTCCACTTCCGGTCCACTTCTGGTACACCTCCGGTCAACTTCCGGTCCACTTCCGGTCCACTTCCGGTCCACTTCCGGTCCACTTCCGGTTTACTTCCGGTCCACTTCCGGTTTACTTCCGGTCCACTTCCGGCCAATTCCGGTCCACTTCCGTCCGACTTCTTGTCACTTCTGGTCCACTTCAGGACAACTTCAGGACTACTTCGGGTTGGCACTAACAGGTCCGGGTCTGGTTATTCCAACCGGTTGTGCCTACCTTTCGGGTACTGTGTATGGGCGGCATTTGATAGTCATCACATTCGCGGGATAACAGAAGTGAGACACAATGTATAGAACAACTTCACCATCAAAAAAGTGAAAATTTCACACACCAAGTATACGATATTCGGGAACTGTAGCACCATCCGTTCTGAGATACCGCGCATGGGAAACTCTGAAGAATGATGTAGCGCTATGCGATGTGCTGACACCACCGAGAACAAGACCTTCACGGCCTATGAAAAAGTCTCGTGAAACAATCCGGAGAAGCAAATATCCCATCGAACATTCGAGATCAAACGCATTTCGTCACTGTATCGTACCTCTCCTCACCTTTGGTTACTGTCAGAGAGATCAAACGAATTGCGCCACGGTACAGCTTCTGTATTGATGCCACGTCGAACATTCTGGAACAAGACTCAGAGGGACACCTCTCTTCTCCACTACACTGTCCATTCGCATCAAATAGTGGGAGGGAAATCCTCGCTCAACGCACCAATCACTTTTATCCACGCACTGTAGTCCGCCCTGCGTCAATGTTCCCTTCGATTTCCACATTCTTCTCGAACTTAGTCCAATTATAATACGATTGCATGTGCTGCTCTGGTTTGAAGAACAGTTTGATGTGGTTTCAGTTCGTGTGAGAATTTTTCTTGAGCCAAAACTTCAATGTGATCAGAGCGATTCACAACAAAGTATCGTTATACCTTCGTCAACCGCAGTGATAAGACGATCCTGAATTCGCTTGCTCAGCCGGATCACCAGGTTAGTTGCAGTAACTTCAAACGTGTCAGTGAACTAATTCATTTTCACGACATATCTGTAGATAGGAAGAAATGAAAGAAATACTTGACCTTGTTACTCTATGGGCGATATCTACAAAACCACTGGCCGTGATCTTTTCTTCGGTTATTTTATGCTACTACACCCATACAACAACAAAAACGACGATGCATAGAACGCATCACAACTCTCCAACCACCAGAGTCTCTACGCTCACAGACCCACCATACCACTTCTTGCTTACGTGGTATTTGCACAGTACAAGGACGGTGCCGAGCGTCACACCAATACCTATGAGGATGGGGTTGTCGACACTGTGCCTTTCTCTGCGTGTTCACAGACACAACAGAACCACAGACACACACTGCAGAAATGACTCCGAGCGCGAAAACGAGGCAGGTTTGGCTGGCGATCCAGCATGCGGGAACAAGCTGACAGGAAACCACCTCCGTGACAATATGTGAAACAGTTTTGCCGGCCACTAATATACCGGTACATGCGGGCAAGAAATGAGAATGGTAGTCTCTTGGTTTGCACCCGTAGAGAAAATATTTCCACCCGTATAGAAAAATATCCTTCCTGTCTTTCTTAATCTTGCTTCACAATGCTAATAGGATGCAAGGTTCCGAAGATATTAAATTTTTAACACATCGAAGTTGAGATACACTATATTCGTATTATCACCCATATTAGTTCTTGATCTTGTTTATTTTCAGGGTTCAACAGTATGGACAACGAAGCCCAATTATCATTGGCTCACGACCACATCTATTTCAGCAGGGATTATCCTACCTACCGATCCTCTCTAGATCACGATTGTTCCTCAACCGTAGAACGTACAGCACCCGTAGAAAGTTGTTTCAACGATCCAGCCGAATTGTACCGTTTACCCTTTTCCATTTCGTTGGAGTTTGTGATGACTCTTAGTGAAGCTGAACTTGTCGCTGCGGAGCTGATTATAACCTGATTGCAACGAAACCTGACGTCGTCGTTGAAGGTCTGGATCGATCGCAACGTGGCATTCTTCATAGAGAGGCAAGCAGACGATGAACCGGGGACTTGCACTGCCTGGTTCAATTAGAGATACATGCTTCACTCTGCGGAACTGGCGACCTGGAATGTCTTCTGCGATCGGCCAAGGAGAAGTTTGATGAATCGTTCACGGTATTCATCATGCACGGTTCCCGTTGGCAATTTTAAAGGATCAACGAGATTCGGCTGGAATGCATGACGTTCTAGCCTCTGGTTCCTACAAGCGGATCAGCTTCTTCTCTTTCTTCTGGGTCCTCCCATCTCCATCTGCCACCTCGTCTTCAATTAATCAAATTCATCGTCAACCCGCAGAATTTGAAGGACGGGAAGTGCTTCCTCTGGTCTGAACTCATCGCTCTAGTAAAAAAAGGGAACACGGGGACAGGGTGGCGATATACCATCGTTACGAGCTTCTCTTGAACATGGACGGGAACCCGAAGGACATTCCCCTATTGGAAGGCCATAGTCCCGACATTTCGGTCAAACTTATTGGCTATGAACAGCAGGCATTTTTCCCCATCACGTCCATCTGCTGCCGTATTAGAAGGGAAACGAGAACCACTATTCGATCGCACCAATATCGATCTGAATTCCTGCCTCAGCGCACTACTTTCCACGATTACCTATCCTCTTTCTGAGTCCGATTTCGCCATCGATTCAAAAATCAACGTCTCCTTGACGGCCACGTAGCACGATGCCTGGCGATCATTAATAAAGTTCACGCTTTTATCATGCCGACGGAAGAGGAGAAATTCGTCCAATTCAAACAGTTCGAACTAGCTCTCCCGATACCGTCCGTCATCTATTGCGACGTGGAGACGATGCTTGTTTCCATACAAGGCTGAAAGCGGAGTGACAGTGCCGGTTTTTCGTCCTCCCTTACCAACGCAAGCGATCCACCAACAGTGTTCCTTTTCCTACGTGGTTCACCAACAAGGTATGGGAATTTTGAGAGGCCCCGTTATGCGCACAAGCAACGAACGCAACCTGGTGGAGGAAATGATCTGGATGCAGCTCGATGATGAGGAATGGATTATGAACGAGTTGGATAGAAACGTGCCTACTTTGATTTAGTGAGGCCAATTCTTGAATACGACGCTCCGGCATAATATCCTTAGTTGATTAGTCACATTTAACTGCTTGAAACAGTTCAGCGTAAGTTCGCTCGCTTTGTTATTGGTGATAATGGGCAAAGAAGCAGTGCGAGTGACAGATAAAAAAGCTCGGTTGGAATTCACTTTCGGTAAGGAGAAGGACAGCCCGTCCTATTCGCCTCTTTCAAGTCCTCGGAAATGTTGGGGGTTGAGGAAGCATGCCTAAGGTTTTTGATTTGCCTTCATTTTACTTCTATCGAGACCATGTTTAGAAGCTTCGGCATTGGGGTTTCAAAAAGGATGTCGCTAAGTTCTCATTCGTTGGAAGGACCATTAAGGAATGAAATTCCTCGCCTGCAAAAACATTTCATCTTCCCCTGAGCATCCCCATTCTGCAGAGACTGGTAGGGAATTCCTCCATCGGGGTGGTGGACATTTAGAATTATTGTCGTTCGGTACATTTCCTCCATCTTCTTTCAGCAGGACAAACATATTTGATTATTTGATGGATTCCATTGTTCTGTATCAGAAGAAGGTCTGGCACCACATTCACCACATCGGTACTTTCATCGGCCTGGCACGCTACCAGTGCAACTATCTTGCCGGACTACCAAGCATATTCCCGTAGTGATGCACGGGTACGTCAACAACACCACACCCACTTTATCATATTGGCGATAAGAAGTTCTTGAAAGACGACCGCCATCGATTATCCGGATTTGGCCGATCACGAGAACGCCTGATCTCCTTCAAGCCCTCGATCTTGGTCTGGCTGGACTCGTTCAATTTCATTTCCTGTTTTTTGGTTTCGTAGGTTATAAGTTGGGCTCATAAGTTTGGAAAGATCATTCTGTGGTTTCTTAATTTGAATAAAACGTGCTATTTTGGCGTTTTTCTTATGTTTTTGGACAATTAAAGTCCGAAATTCTTCTGCTCCAAATAAACAAATTGCCAATGACACTCGGAATTGGTTGTTTGCGAACCACTTTAAATCATAAATCTTTTGGAATGCACAATTAATCCAGGAAATGATACGATTGCCGACTGAATATTTGAAATCATTAAAATGATATGTGAATGTACATGATTTCGATCGAGGCTGTCCAAAACCAACTGGAGCAGTGACTCAAGGGATCTCAGAGTCGACAGATTCAGATAAACATTCGTGTGGAAGGTGTAGCATGGCGAATAAAATGTTATACAAAATGTTGAAAGACTTGTAAACCGTCAGAAACTGCCTTGCATTGAATGGCGGATTCCCATTTACTCTCCCAGAATCAACACTCGCCTTTAAAACATGGCATCGGCCGAGCTGTCTGCTGCTGCACCTGTTTGCGAAAGAGCTCCAGATTTTGAATATCTATAATTTATTCGAGACTTGCAAACTCAACGAAAGGAATACAAGTGCTTCCAGAGATTTTCCGACTTCTTCCGACTCCGTGTAACTCCAGACGGATTTACAAGTCTCGACAAATTTCCGACATCTTCCAACTCGAGACTTGTAAATCCTGACGGATGTAAATCCTGAGGGATTTACAAGTCTCGACAAACTCATGCAAGTGTTTCCTCAGGCCCGAACGAATCAAACTGACTCGGTGATAAAATGTGATCTGGCCACATTTCCCCAGACACAGCCGCCTAAAATCCCTAAAAATGGGCCCAAAATGATGGTCAATGGCTGAACTTTCTGCGATCGGATAGAGATCCCATCTTGTGCTGACTTGAGGTTCTCAGAACAGCATAAAAACAAAAGATGCAGCGGAAAACTGAGCACGACCACCGATTTCTCAAAACAAAATGAACTACGAAACATGCCCTTGAGGCGTCCATGGGGCCTCTGAACAGGTACAATTTGTGATCCCGTAACCCCGTTTTATTTTGTATCCATATGGGTCCTTTAATACCAGGATACAAAATATTCTGGGACCAAATTTTAATTTGCTCCGTCCCACCATTTTAAAGATTATCCCCTCAAAAATTCGCAAAAACGGACTCTTCCACAATGGGCAACGAATGGAATATACAATTTGAGGAGTTTCACCATATTTTAAAAATGGTGGATCGGAGCAAATTTCGTCCCTGGATGAAACTTGTTAGTGGTGTTCAAGAACTCATATGAAGACATGAGGACTCTATGATCACAATTTGTGTGCGGATCAAATGTCCCCCTCGTATTCCTCCAAGGCCATATTTCGTAGATTTTAGGAGCTGTATGGGAAATGAGAAGTCGGAACATACAGGGTGCTTCAAAAATAACGGGCAAAAAGCACTGGACTGATTTCCGGATGTGATTCTGAACAAAAAATATTCAATAATTTTTTTTTGATCCGATACCCCGTTCTCAAAATACCCCCACCCTTAAATGGGGTTGCTAGAGTGTGAGGATGAGAACTATTGCTTTATGACTAGATCCGTTTCTTCCTTTGGGAAATCTGAAGAAATTACCCCTCTTTGTTTGTTCATCTCCGGGGCCTCGTTCATGAGATAAACCCCCCGGAAAAACAGAGGGGTGGACGGGGTGAACTGGCAAAAGTTGTCAGCGGGTCCCGAAATTCACAGCATACGTTCTCCAAGGAATTTGCAACCATTTTTGTTATGGGGTGCTTTTGCGTCAGATGAGCCGTAAGCCGGTAAAACGCCCGGGGGATTTCATCCCCGATGATATTGGATCTCATTTTCCATGCGAACAAAGCCCCTTAGGCAAAAACACCCCTGAACATAAATGGTTAAAAATTCATTGGAGAACATTTGCTGCGGATTTCGGGACCCGCTGACAACGTTTGCGTGTTCACCCCTTCAACCCCTCTGTTTTCCGGGGAGTTTATCTCATAAACGAGGCCCCGAAGAAGAAAACATAAGGAGGGGTGATTTGTTCAGATTTCCCAAAGGAAGAAACTGATCCAGTCGTAAAGCAGTAGTTCTCATCCTCACACTCTACCAACCCAATTCAAGGGTGGGGTTGAGGGGTATTTTGAGAACGGGGTATCGGATCAAAAACATTTATTGAATATATTTTGTTCAGAATCACACCAGGAAATCAGTGCTGTGCTTTTTGCCCGCTATTTTTGAAACACTCTGTATATTGTCACTTAATTGTTTAGTTTATTTTGTTTGGAGGAATTCATTTGCGCAGAGGATCTCTAAGATGACATTGAGTGCGACTCCTTAGACTCCCCTTCCAGTCCGTTTTGGTGATTTTGGGGGCGATATCTAAGGAATAGGTCTCGGGATCACATTTTGACATTGAAGAAATTTGATTCAGAATGAGGAAATGCTAGCAATTTGTCGGTGTAACCTAAGAAACACGAGCAGTTCCCATCACTGGGCAATGTAAGTGCCCTTCATTGTGTAGTGCGCTTTAGAATTTCTTTAAGCTGGACTATGGATATGGAAAAAAACGTTAACTCATTTGACAACCAGGCGACCAAGGATATGCATGCCATCAAGCAAGGACATATTCGGCTGTGGATAAAAAGAAGTGTATACCAACAGTGGATAAAAAGAAGACATCGCATGAAGCTTTTTGCAAAATTATCTCTTCCAAACAGAGTCACAGTGTTTTCTCCAGGCAACTTTTACCAACCTCACTGTTATCATCATCAACCAAGCAGAACTTGGACCAGCAAGGCCTTCAACAGGACATGCCTTCATTCACCGGCTAGTCAACTTGAGTCTCCTCCGATAAATTATTCCCACCCACCTGATGGAAACAGAGGCGCGCACCTCAGTTCCATGATTTGGCTTTGTTGAGCATGTGAAGCTATCTGATATCTGTAATATCCTTCAGATATCTGTAATACGTGCGTATCCGTACTATGGGATTCATTGATTCGCTTCGTGTGAGATATCACTTTGAAGACACCTGAATTTAATTTTCCGAATGATTTCCCAATATGGCAATCTTATTATCAGGTCAGGTCGACGCGTCAGCGTTTGGCAGATGGGTAAGGTGTATTCGTAATGTCGGATTCCGTTGAACCGAGGTTAACAAACGGGTCGGGTCAGGGCTGTGGAATATCTCATAGATCTTTTCCGCCATCATGCTGCTGTTCATCGCTTGATTGCCTCTTCCACGGTGTGAATGAATGTCATGTATGTCCCGGTGGTGTGATTTCTTTTTTCATTCCAAGTGCATCAATGCTCATTTTGGAGCTCCGCATGATGGGCAGACATGATCCACACCATTGAAGAACTGCACTGATGAACCGGTTTTGAGGAACCATTGAAGAACCGGTTTAGAGTCAAAATCTTGAGACGGGGTACATTCCAATATTTGATCACATCTCTCGGTGTACAGATTGATTCAGAAAAAGCACTATGAAGAAATGTGCGCTTATTTAGTGTTTGTCACTTGGCCACGATGAGCACAGGAACTAGGCCACAAAACATGAGCCCTTTTGACTCACTCTGGTCTCATGCGTGCGGTTTTCCTCCAAATGGGGAACGAACAGTTCTAAAACAGCACAATTGGAACCAGTGTTTTTTGTGGATCACTCTGTTTTGTTTATAGCATTTATCCAGGTCGTATAAATAAGATATAAGAGATGGTCGTGCAAGATATCACTGTCTGTGCTCGGCTCTTTTTCCCGCGACCTTTTCCCACGCGCATGACGTCACGCGACCTGCGCGTGACGTCATGCGAGGAAGAACTGCAGAAGCGGGCAGAATCATTGTGGCTTTTAAATGGATGAATAGCACAACGCGTAGACATAGCAGAGGTCAAATGGTGTTGATTGCAGTTTGCGGCTGCGGTCCTCATGTCCATATTTTTCAATGCCATTATTAGCTATTCTAAATGCTGATCTAAAAAATTGATTTCTGGCTATTTTAACGATGCGGGAAAATTATAACAAATAAAATCAAGTCCTTTTAAGGTTTTTAAGAGACATACCATAGTTTCAGTGACATGCATAGATTACCATAGGTCGTTGCAACACAGTCCCTGTGGGAGTGTCATTTTTTGATCAACACTAAATACTTTAGCAAAGGTTTCATTCAGAAGATTTGCCTTTTAAACTGGACTTGAAACCTACGTCACTTTTCCTGTGTGATCATCAACTTCCAGAGAAGGGACACTTCCTCCTTCGCAACCCTTTCTGAACTTATAGAACAAACCCTGAGTTTCTCATCTCGCCAGGTCCATGAGAATCCTGGTGCACTTGGGAGTTAGCAGAAAGCCACAAAGAACATGAAGGCATATATGCGAAAGAATATGGACATTTCAAAAGTCGCCTTTCCATTACCAAAAGGGGACAAAAAGCTGTTGAAAATATATACAATGAAATAGATACTTTTGTGAACACACCAAATCGTACGCTTTCTTTCTTGCTCATTGCCATCTTCAGAGCTTCTTGCTCGACATAGGATGCTCCTTATAAACCTTCGATTAAAACCCACTGGCCAGGGGGTCAACCATAAAATTTACGTACGGGCCAAGTGCATAACAAAGAGTTTCTGAACATCGACATTTCTTTTAGTGAAAGGTGTGGCATTCTCAGATGACTTCATTAAAATTGACTCCTGCTTCCAATTCTTTTGTTTTTCTCCAAAAACCTAAAAAGAATTCTTCCAATTGATTCTTTGTTCTTTTTTCCAATTCTTTTGAGGCAGAGTATTCTTGTAATAAATAAAATCAATAATAGTCTGTGGGATTCTATAAGCCTATGTGATTTAGGTAGAGGAAAGGAAAGAAAGTGCACAAAACTGTGAGTACGCGATTCTGGACAATGCATGGCCTATCCCAAGCGCTTCAGTTTTCAATCGCTTCCCTGGTGACACTCGCGCAATAATTGTTCCCCTCGCAGCAAGCTTCATGACAAACATCATGTAAAACATTAATCGTCAAGCATTCCGTCGGAACACCCGCAATTGGTGATCTCTCGAAGAAATGCGAGGAAAACAGAAATCTTCTTCCTCAGAGGCGGAATGGAATTGCTTTCCAGAGCAGGATTGTTTCTGACTGGAAAGTACACGCATGAAGTTTGTGCTGTTCACCTGCGCACGATCAGTGAAAATAGTGTCCCAAACACCATGCCACTAATTCTGCAGGGATCAGACCAACAACACCGAACACAACGGATTTCAGAATATAACTCGCGCGAAAGGAAGGCCAAATTCTCAAGCAGATATTGGTGCAAAAACAGCAGGAAAAGACTCGAGCGAAAGACGTTGCGGTTGCCTTTGATTTTCTTGGCTGCAAAAAGAAAAACGTCTACCGCCGTGAAACGGATAACTGCTCATTCGTGCATGGCGTCACGAGCAGAGCCGACTCCAAGTCGAAAGAAAAATGGTTATCTTAAACCCCCTGGCATTTATCATCAGTCGCTCAAAACAGAAATGCTGCTCCTCAGCCATCATTCAAGGCTGTCACCAGCGGAATCAGCAAAGTTTTCCAACAAAGTAAAGTTTCAGTGGTCATTTGCAAATATCATTTGGGTCAGGGGCAATTCCACAAACTTCAGAACTGCGCTCAGCCACATGAACATTCTGATGTTTTAATTTCTCTGAGTGAAACTGCGCATAAAAAACCGTGAAGCATGTATATAAATGTCGTTCATTATGTGGATGTTTTCTTTGTTCCACAATATACATTGTTCCATGTTTCAAAGGCTGCATCAAAGTGAAATGAAAACTTGTTTTATGGTTTCTCCAATTAGGTCAAATTCCTGTGTTCATCTGTTTTTCAAATTATGGCTACCACCTGATGCAGGCCAGGCAGCAGCGAAGGTCCATTTTGGTCTCTTACCTTTGGTCTGACATACGTCTGCATGTCGTTTTCTTGCTTCTATCCTGTTATGATTTTCGATTTCATGTCCCCAATGCCAGAGGATTTGATTTGGCATTGCTTTAAGGAGATTACATCGAGAGAACAGGCAAGTAGGCATACTAATGCTGCGCACGGTAGGCTTTGAAATGCATCAAGCAACAGACCTTTAGTGCAAACCACAGTGTAGGGGCCGAGATCCCAGGTAAAAGTCATTGGGATAATTAATGTCGGCACAGGAATAGAAGCATATGTCTCCAAGCAATTTTAAAGCAATTATCGCGTTAAGAGAAATGGGATGTTGGTAGGCTAACCAATGAAAATCGCCTTAGAAGTGTGCAAGTTCATCGTGCCTTACGTTTTAACATTCCCAATCACTTTGGCTTGCATGAGCCCTAAAAGAATGTGCGCATGTAAATGACTCGTAGCTTTGCATAATGTAACCACGGTGCCTAAAATCGCACAAAACGAATTCATAATGCAATCTGGTCTCCTTCCGAACAAAGTTATTTGTTTACCAGGCCGTCCTGATCCTTGTGAATCTGATAACTGTTTGCGCCGACAGTTATTGATATTTATCTCTGGTTATCTGTGTGCATTGCCTAATTGGACGATGTCTTAACCCGGAGAATTTACGGCGTTTTGCTATTGTTTTATAGTAGTTGGAGAGGCTTGAGTGCTTCGTTCCTGGGACTCACTTTAACGTCTCCCCATCTGCTGTCTCCTTTCGGGATACTAGACCCCGAATTTGATCTGCGGTGGCATTTGCCACATCCCAATACCCCAGCTGTGTGTCTGCTTCTCTCGAGACTGGACCCTGTTCCACTCATTTTAAATTGATCGGAGGGAGATTTGGTTCACCATTCCATAACCCACTGATTCTGAACCTCAATAGAAGGAGAGTCACTGGCACCGGCTTGCAAACGATCCATTAAAAACTGAAATAAGGAACTGTGACTGTCACCGGTCGTTTTAAATTTAAGTGAGGAACTGTCAAGGTCTTCAAACACCCCACTACAACTTTTCTTGAGTTTCTGTCACCGTCACGGGTTTTCAATAACTCTGCTACAACTTACATTCGGGAACTGTCACTGTCACTGCAACAGGTCTTGAATTACTCCACCACGAAATGTATTGGGCATCTCTCATCGTCACCGGTTTTCGATCACTTTTATAGCGGCTTATATTGAGGAACAGACACTGTCACCGGCCTGCAATCTCACTACTCTAACTTTGTTGTATCTCCTCCTCCTCCCCCTTCTCCTCGGTGGCGAGTTCCTCCTCACATTGAGGAACTCCCATCTTTACCGGTCTTCGATCACTATTCGATACAACTGCATTGAGGATCTATCACCGTCACTGCTATTCACTCACTCCACTACAACTTATTTCGAGGACTCTCACTCTCACTGCAACCTATCTTCAATTGCTCCACTACAACTCTGACTCCGATTCTTCATGAATCGGAGAAGCTGACTCATACACGGTTCACTCTGATTTCTGCCCATTTTAATTTCGGATCTCTGTTACTAATACCGAATTCCGGCTTGAAGGACTTTGATTGGTGTGAGCCAGGCCATCAGAAACACACCTCGGAGTTGTTCGAGAAAACCCTGTTTCTGTAATCCCGTGAGAAATTGCAGATATCTGTCCACATTCAAGGGGTGATACAGTTTGATCACAGCTATACATTGAAAACCCAAAGAACCTTTCCCTTTAATGCGGGGAATTCTAGTTGCAGGTTCTGCAATGGTAAGTTCTCATTCATTTTTAAAACGCTGGAAAAATATCATGACTCTAATGCAATATCTGAACGCTTGCCAGTCAAGAAGGACCTTATATGCCTACAAATGCAGTTATCTATTTGTTTCAAATATAAAACTGATGCTATACGGGTACCATGATACATACAAATTTCAGATGATAATTATCATGAAGCTTGCACATAATTTTAACGACTTTTCACGTTGGGGTATAACGCGGTGACCAAATGGAAGCTCTTCCTCATCAGCTCTGCTACATATCAGGCGAATTGAAACAAAATCTATAATCAAAATAAGCGACGGCTCATTTTCGGTAACCGACAACAGACAATTCAGTGATTATAATTTTGTTTTCTTTATTAGCGTTATAGTTCTGCCAAATCCATACCTTTATCAAGGAGGCATTTCTTACATCTCCTCTACGGTGTAAAACAAAAACAGGGATGAGCGAATTTCGCAGCGGGTTGAGAAAAATTTCTCTCCGAAAAGAAAACTTCACAGAAAAAAAGAACTGTGTCAGGTGGCATGTAATAACAACTATTTTTGTCCCACCAGTGACACACTTTACCAACTCACTTGACTTGTAAGAGTCGGGAAAGTGTGTCAAAAACTTTGTCCCACCAGTGAGACACTTGAACAACTTTTTCGACACATTTCGATTTCCTTTCAACTCGGCCAGAAACAACTCCCTTGACATGAAATAACAGCTGACATGAGTTCTTGTGTCAAAAAATTGTCCCAGCAGTGTCAGACGTCCGACAGTTTCTTTTTTCAAGACTTTTACACTTCAATCTGATGTGACTATCAGTGTAGGCTTAATCCCGCAGAAATAAGCCCGAAAATTCACCGACGCTAGACGCAAGTCCAAAATGCATCGGATCGCTGATACAAAATTAAAATGCCTCTGAAATTGCGTCTTAAACTTATCACATCACGAATTTTCCTTCTTTCACTGGACTTTCAACATATGTCAGTGTACATCCGTATTTTCGTCGATATTGGTTTTGTGACAAAATTAGGGAGCGGTCAAGTATGAATGGGAAAGACCATGAATTCATTTGAAATTGCATAAAAGGTTTTTTGTTATATCCCCGTAAAATTGGGAAAATGAAAAAAACATGTGCTTCCATCTGGTATAAAAAGTTGGAAGAAAACATAGCCAGGAATGCGTATCAAGTGACATGCGGCAACATGTCTGAATAATGAAAAATCACGACCCTCAAAGGCAGATAATTTGAAATGTTTGCATGTGTCAACCGACATAAGCAGAATTTAGACGGTTGATTCGCGAATCTTTCGACACATTTACAGTTGCGGAGTTTCAAAATAACGTCGGAGCCAACTCAGATGACACAGTCTTTTTTCAGTGTATTTGCTCCTCAACATGCATCCTATCGCATGGCCTGCATTTCAGGGTGTCCCGAAAACATTTCGCCAAAATTCGTTGCGATGCTCCTGATGGCAAAACAAATTGAAATTAATCAGTAAAAAACTTTGCTCCGGGCCCCCATTTCCATGTAATAACCCCCCAAAGTCCCCAAAAATGGAACCATTTGGGGTATTCATGGGGGAGGTAAGATTTCATCATAGAGCTGTCAAAGTTTCAGGACGCGTTCTTCGTATCGAGTAAAACATAAAATATTCAGTGATAAAATAACTTACGAGCCCCCATTTTCACGCAGTGCTTCCCCAAAAATCCAAAAAAGCCCAATTTGTGGTGGTCTTGTTTAAATTGAGATATTAAAAGATTGGGTCGCCTCACAAAAGCCATTTTTCGAAGAGAGATTTCAAAATGTACGCTGAACAAAAATGTTGGCAATCTCCACGAATTTTGGCAAAATGTTTTCGGGACCCCCTGTATAATGAGAGATTCTTCTCTTCTGGCGAAATTGAGGAATGGTGTTTGTTGGGTGCCGAATAATACGAGGTAAGATTTTTGCCATAAAAATCGACCGATCCGGCAGGAACAGCAACGGAGAAGAAATATAGGGGGTTCATCTGTGTAAGATTATCTCGTTTGGAGACGGAGAAGAAATATAGGGGGTTCATCTGTGTAAGATTATCTCGTTTGGAGCAAACAACAAGGCTTTGTTTCAGCAACCAAGACTGAATTCCAAGTTTTCTCGCGAATCCTGAAACCTGAGAAGCGAACACAAGCATCAAGTAACTAAGCACGCAATTTTTGCCACAAAAATCCTTGCGGTTCATGTTAGTTTTTCAGTTTCAGTATTTAGGCGAGAGGACCTGGAACTTAGTCTAGGTTGCTGAAGGAAATCCGCTGTAGTGTGTGATAGTGAAAAGTGTGACGGAAAAAGAGCGCGAACACACAATCGCAAAAAGGGCAATTTTTGGAGCAGAGGCCGATATTCCTGTTTCAGCGGGGTCTTTGTCTCGACGAAGCATCTGGGCACAGCTCAAGCTAGTGGTCTGCGGGGACAGCTCCCCTAGAAAAATGAATTATTGGCAGAGCCCAGCGGGGTTCTTATGGGAGTAGTAGCTGAGGACCGATTCTAAGCCACTTCCGATCGACCGCGCCCTCGCGTTGTCTGCTAGGATGGAACGTGCCCTCGCGAGTCGTGCTCGAAAAGCACCAGCAGCAAAAGAGCGCCCCAAGAGCGCGCAGCGAGGAAAATCAAAAATCCAGCCAGTCCACATTGAGCCCACCTCATTGGCCAACGAGCGATAGTGCGAGCAAGCACGCACGAGCTATAAGAGCGTCGTCGATGTACAGGATGTTCATCGACTAGCTTTTGTTCAGGGTGCACCTTCCGCGATTAACCTCGAGAGAAACCCGACCGGCCCCCACCAGCACCTGCAAGCTCCGATGACGCCATCGGAACACTGCACTCAGTATCTAGCGCAGCGGCTCTCAAACAAGGATAAAAACAGCCAGGATATCGTGTAAAATGTTTACAACGTTTTCTAAATGATTCTACTCGCACATTCACTTACGGTTCACTTCCAGTCTGCTTCCGCTCCACTTCCGGTCCACTTACGGTCCACTTCCGGCCCACATCCGGTCCACATCCGATCCACCACCGGTCTACTTCTGGTCCACTTCTGATCCACTTTGGTCAGCTTCAAGTCAGCTTCCGGTCCACTTCCGGTCCACTTCCGGTCCACTTCCGGTCCACTTCCGGTCCACTTCCGGTCCACTTCCGGTCCACTTCCGGTCCACTTCCGGTCCACTTCCGGTCCACTTCCGTTCCACTTCCGGTCAACTTCCGATCAACATCCCGTCAACTTCCTGTCAACTTCCAGTCCTCTTCCGGTCCACTTCCGGAGCACTTCCGGTACCCTTCCGGTCCACTTCCGGTCCACTGCCGGTCCACTTCCGGTCCACTTCCGGTCCACTTCCGGTCCACTTCCGTTCCACTTCCGGTCAACTTCCGATCAACATCCCGTCAACTTCCTGTCAACTTCCAGTCCTCTTCCGGTCCACTTCCGGAGCACTTCCGGTACCCTTCCGGTCCACTTCCGATCCACTTCCGGTCCACTTCGGGTCCACCTTCGGTTCATTTCCGGCCCACTTCCGGTCCACTTCAGTCCACTTCCGGTCCACTTCCGGTCCACTTCCGGTCCACTTCCGGTCCACTTCCGGTCCACTTCCGGTCCAATTCCGGTCCACTTCCGGTCCACTTCCGGTCCACTTCCGGTCCACTTCCGGTCCACTTCCGGTTCACTTCCGGTCCACTTCAGATCCACGTCCGGTCCACTTCCGGCCACTTACGGTCCACTTCCGGTCCACCTCCGGTCCACTTCCGGTTCCCTACAGGTCCACTTCCGGTCCACATCCGGTCCACTTCCGGTCAACTTCCGGTCCACTTCCGGTCCACTTCCGGTCCACTTCCGGTCCACTTCCGGTCCACTTCCGGTCCACTTCCGGTCCCCTTCCGGTCCACTTCCGGTCCCCTTCCGGTCAACTTCCGGTCCACTTCTGGTCCACTTCCGGTCCACTTCCGGTCCACTTCCGGTCCACTTCCGGTCCACTTCCGGTCCACTTCCGGTCCACTTCCGGTCCACTTCCGGTCCACTTCCGGTCCACTTCCGGTCCACTTGCGGTCCACTGCCGGTCCACTTCCGGTCCACTTCCGGTCCACTTGCGGTCCACTGCCGGTCCACTTCCGGTCCACTTCCGGTTCACTTCCGGTCCACTTCCGATCCACGTCCGGTCCACTTCCGGCCACTTACGGTCCACTTCCGGTCCACCTCCGGTCCACTTCCGGTTCCCTACAGGTCCACTTCCGGTCCACATCCGATCAACATCCCGTCAACTTCCTGTCAACTTCCAGTCCTCTTCCGGTCCACTTCCGGAGCACTTCCGGTACCCTTCCGGTCCACTTCCGATCCACATCCGGTCCACTTACGGTCCACTTACGGTGCACTTACTGTCCATTTCCGGTCCACTTCCGGTCCACTTCGGGTCCACCTTCGGTTCATTTCCGGCCCACTTCCGGTCCACTTCAGTCCACTTCCGGGCCACTTCCGGTCCACTTCCGGTCCACTTCCGGTCCACTTCCGGTCCAATTCCGGTCCACTTCCGGTCCACTCCCGGTTCACTTCCGGTCCACTTCCGGTCCACTTCCGGTTCACTTGCGGTCCACTTCCGATCCACGTCCGGTCCACTTCCGGCCACTTACGGTCCACTTCCGGTCCACCTCCCCGGTTCCCA